>JAXMNL010000403.1:38425-54846 GCA_035128595.1 Eptatretus atami | reverse complement strand
TTACGCGTGGAAATTTTGTTTCGTCTAATGTTCCTGCTACATATTAGTTGTATCTTTAAAACACATACTGTCCATAATAACACTTTCTTCGCATACTAGCCACAATTACTGATCTAAATCGACAAGAGAAACATTTGACGTTGTAGAACCGGGTTGATATTCTGATAGTTATTATCAACACCCAGGCTCCTTCAATGATTATAAATACCTAGATAGATTCTTATGCACTCTCTCTATTGGGTATGAGAGCGCCCAGCCGATTAAAATGTTACTGTACGAACGGAGAATTCGATTGCACACAACAACTACAGTCATTAGATCAGCCATGTCGATAAGTTGGCTTGTCCGACGCCTTTCGCATTAGCTCTACTTCATTGTATTAAATGTATCAAAATCGATTGAGATGCGCTGCGATCGATTTAATATTAGGACGTGAACGAAAACATGGTAATCCTTCCCCACTTCTTCTGCGTCAGAAAGATGATTTTAGTACCACCCTGCTGTTCCCGTGATTCTCTTATAATGGTTAAACTCCACTCAACCTACCTGCATTTCTGAAGGGAGGATGGAGCGACAGAGTGGATGATCTTTTGTGAGTCACGCATAACTCGCGGAGCGGAAGCGGTGTAGGCGACAGATAAGAGCTCAGTAGATCACTGTTCCATTCCATTTAGTTTCGTTTTTGCAGATGGAGAAGTAGTGAGGAGTCTTTCTCAGACTAGTACCGGGCTTCCTGTTATCTTGCTTGGCGTATAGGCTATTTGATGCCTTCGGGAAAGCTTTGGCTCGGCTATAACGGACTCAGTAGCTTCGCGTGAAGGGAGTCCTGGCTCTAGTAAGGTCATCCTTGGCCTTTTTGGTTCATTGTGCAAGCTACGAGAATCTCTAAGTTTGGATCCGGCCAAAGCTCGCATTTTGCCTTCGTTATACTCTTATGTATCTGATCACTCAAGTTAATGCCCAATCAGGTTGCTCGGCCGTGTATGCAAGCAATAGCGATTACTTAGTCCCCTTTTTCTTTCATTCTAACTTGTATGCTGTTCATTAGAGACTCTTTTTTCCATTTTTCGAGCTTGGCATGCAGCGTCCAAATCTGAACCTTCATCCTATACTTAGGACTTCTCCCCAGTGGGAAGGCGAAATCGCATCGACACAGGCATCGCGCTTCGTTCCTTCTCACCAGGAAAGCATAGCTGTTTGAGATACGTCCGCGCATATGAATTCTGCTCGGGAGGTCGTTAGGAATCGCGTAACTTTTAGCACATTGCAGAGTCCAGCTCCGCTCTCCGTGGATTCCGCTCATCCCATAACTAACTGAGAAAGACTCACTAGAGGTAGGAGAGTTCAGATAGTTCTGAGGTTTCCAGACCTACACCTGTTTCTCCGAGCGTGAGCCTTATTAAAGGCTCTTTGCCAGCCATTTCTTGGGTGGTGGTACGTCTGTATTGCAACTGGGCTCGTGCTTATAAGTAGAACGCTTTTGTAAGTGCAAATGTGGATCCTCGACTAAAAGTCGACCCGGTGTGTTCTTTTTATGCTTTTGTTGCTCTGTTAAGCATCCCATAACGTAGTTTGTCAATTTCTTTAGCCGATTTACTAATTGTCCGCTATACGTGCTTATCTTTTTATAACTAATTCACGGTGTGGAATGTTAAACCTGTTCAGTTGCATCCCATTTATCCTACTATTGACACTTTGCTATTCTCCAAGGTGGATTTTGATCGGACACAATATACACATTCTCTAGGGCTTCGTGTTTTCCCAACGTGTCCATTCGTCTGCCATCGGTTAAATTTTATAGTTGGTTTTTAAATAGCTCAGTATTTCAATGATCGGAGTCCAAACGGATATCCGCGTAATACACCGTCGTCGGTATCCCAAAAGAGCAACGACGCTGACTCTTAAGCGGTACTCGGTTACTCCAAGCAGTCCCTTCTTGAGGGTACCAATCTCTCGGTAACCTACCCGCGGCGTAAATAATTAGTAGAATCGACAGTTTTGGCGATCGGACCCTGTCGCGCCGGGTAGAGTGCGGACAAGGTTGTGGTGTGTTAAAACACACCCGTGGCTGGTTTCCGGCGTTGATCCGGAAAGCCGCGAACTGGATTGCCGTTCGGTGGCGAACCACGCCTATTGGTTAGACGCGGTCGTTTCGCACGCCGCGCGAGAAATCTACAAACATATACTTTCCCTGTAATTTATGTGGTTGGGTTGGCCTGTTTTGTGGTTCAATTTGAACTGCTTACATGATATATGGAACTCAGGTCAATCACAATCCCAATTATACATGCATTTGTCCATTCTCTACTCATGTTGTAAATCACATTAAAGTACAATGATGTTCTTACAGAATGTCTTTGTCTGCATGAGATAAATAACAAGCTCACGATGAGCCTTAAATCGTGAAATAGAGAAATGCACACTCTCACTCCTTGCTAGCGTTGGCCCTACCTGACATGTCATTGTGCTTGAACATTACTATGGCAAATTGTCCTGGGCTTGAGACCTGGAAATGGCAAACCGATTGGCAGGATTGAACCTGCCAGTATAACACGAAGCCCGAACAGAGTTACAGGAGTTGATTTTTCCCATTCACGAATTTCAAACATGTGCAGTCATTCTAAACGTCTCCTCATATGTTTTCGTTACATTCTAACGCTGTTTTAACATGTTTTACTACCCATCAACCAATATACATTTTTGCGGAGATCATGGTCCATTTCGAGGGCCTCCATCCAACCTCAATCCGTTCAACCATCATCCGGGAATGTTTACCCCCCTGCTTGTACTTCTTTTCGTGTTTCCTGCATCACAGAGGTTAACAGCAAGTAAGACCCTTTATTTAATTCAATACGGGTGCATGACCAATTGAATAGACCACAGTCCTTGGTGATTTTGATTCACACTCAGACTATAAGTACAACTCGATCATACATCTTCTTCAGATATCTCGACTCTTTCTACCTGCATCAGGGTTTCTCAGTCTAGTTAGTTTTCATCACTTGTTGCGATGTCTCGAGAATTATGCATAAATGCTACGCTGACAAGAAAGGAAAAGGGGTCTCTAATATAGATAGCGGTCGAGGTCTCTGATGAATAAGAACGAGTTGATTGTAATACAGAAATTTGAGGTAGTTGAAAACCCACGACAACGGAATTCTAGGCGATTTCATGAGCGAACACAGCAAACACCTAATTCTTAACCGAGAGGAATCAATGGCCTGTAGTAATATCCATGTCCCATGCTGCCAAACAAACACGAATGAATCTAAATTTTAAAACACAAGACATGGATGACTGGATCTATCTTGGCTGTTAGTAGCACGCTGCTGAGGACAAGTAATAATTTTATACTGCATCCGACTAAATTCACATCAACTTATCAAACTAAATCACTCACAAAGCTCTACCCTCCGAATATTAGTAAATTGTTACATCAGAAGAACAATAATTAAATACACAATAATAATTTATGATAAAATCGCATCCATGTGTTAGTCTCGACTGATATAAACAGCTCGAAGCTCTCCACCTCAACCTAAGGAGCTTTCTGGTCTCGGGTTGCCATCAACCACAATCCTCGACCAACCATAAATGATGTCCAACCCCTATAATTTCCATGCAATTCTTACGCCCTGACGACAATATAATCAATATTCCAACACATTTCTATTCCCCTTCTTGAATTGTTCTGTATAGTATTGCACATTCTAATGTCCATCACCCTAAGGCGGGATCCTATCATCGGAGTATTCCACTATTCACATTCATTCTCACTCGAATTGGATCAGGTATCGAAAATGCCTACTCACTGATCACGAACACACAACACACACACACACCCACACATCACAACAAACACACACCAACACACACACACACCACACCCACCACACCACAATACCACCGATCACACCTCACATCACAAACACACACTCAAACACAATATACTATTTACTTATGTAGATTGACACTATTATTATCTTAATTTTCTACTTCTAGTCTATAATGTGTGCTTTATGTCAACAAATTGTATCTATTCCAGCCGTTATCATCTACTCCCACCTCGCAACAATAAGTTCTATTACCGAATATTGTGACAGTCGTTGAAATGCTGGATAGTTAACATGTGGCAGAAGCTATTATATTTTTACCTTTCCGTACCAAATACTTCGTTGAATCTTTGTTATATCCAAAGAATTATTACTTACTATCCTTCATATCACTTATGTTTATCTGTCGATTCTTTTACACCTAACTATTATTTCTTTATTCCTTCGCACACAAACTCCATGACAACTGATCTAGTCAAATATATACTCCATATCCTCATTTTCTGTTTCAAGGTTCATCAAAGTACTTAACTGTAGGCAATCTTTTTTGAAGAAAACATTAATCTGGAGTTCGTTTTACGCTGTGTCGAGCAGAACTCAAGAACATCAATTCATCATTACAATACCTTTGCTTAACGAATTGAACTGTGTGATTGTTCTCCGGAGGAAAACAGCTGTTTATTTGAATCTGTTGAATATTCATTGTCTGAATGTCTTCACAACTCATGAAGAGGTCGATTTCCTTTCTCACTCTTGGAATAATCCTTCATCATCAGATTCTAATTTCCAATATCGAAGGCAATCTCTGAGAAATCCCCTCACGCTGCTTTCTTGTCTTTTGTGTCTTCCCTTCCCCTCCCCTCACTATCTCCTCCCAAATCCTTCACACCAACAACTCTCCAAAGGTCGAGAGAGGAAAGGATGGCAACGATGTGTAAATTGAACAATTTTTTTAGCAGTTAGAACTGCTGCTCGATCAATTTCGCATTAATCTCAGTTAAGAGATTCTCGAGATTATCATATGTGTGGAATTAAATAAAGGCACAAACATCGTGTGGGTTTTTTTGACGACTGAAGGAAAACGTCCTTCCTTCCCTTCCCTCCCTCATGTTACCTCCTCCAAAGCCCCTCCCACCCCGTTGTTTCGTGTGACCCGTTTGAACATGCTGTTTGAACGTCCCAAATTTCGTTCAATCCTGTACTCATGCAGCAGGAGGAGAAGAGAGACATCATTCGTGGCGGCAGACAGGGAGCACCCCTCCACCCGACCTTCACCCCCTGCACTTTTTCCCTCAAAGACCTCTACTAGTATCGTCCTAACACCCACCCTCCACTACGCCATTCTCTGCCATCCTCCCTTCTCCTCCCCACTCCCCCCATGTAGTGACGTGGTGAAGCCTCGCTCCCCAATCTCCCCCCATCCGCCACCTTCCCGCTCCCCACCTCCCTCCACTCGCCCCTCACACGTCCCTCCTTCATATTTCCTTCAGCTGAATAACGACGTTGCCCTCTAGTATTTCCACTTCTTACTATTAATTTACAGGCCTCTCCGATGTTTTTCGTCAATGCGTTGTTTTCTTTTGTCGCCTCACAATACTCCTGCAGTATCTGCGCCTATACCATCATACTTACATACGGAATCAGCCACCTGAACACCAATTCATTGTCGTGGTGTTACCACAATATCTTACATCTTAGCCGTGCTTTTGGTGAGAATGGAGGATGAAATATCTCCATGTAAATTTGAATTAGTATCATGTTGGCGCCCCCCTCCGGTCGGGGAGGCTTATTACAAGTCTCCACCATTTCAAATAATTTTTTTATGATAAATCTTTTCTTTGATTCGCACTGTGAGTGATTTTTTGCTCTATACTATCGAAGGCTTCGTATGGAAGCGTGTAACAGCACAACGACGCAAACCAACAGGAGGCAATAGACAAATCGAGGGCGGTGGAAGTGGAGGGACAAAACAGGGGAACAGAACATTAGGTGATTCTTGGAAGTGGAGAGGGATGGTGGATTGTACGTTGACTGGGGTAAAAAGAGTAGATGACATTATCAGGACTTTCAGGAAGAGGAATCGGTAAAACCCCTTTTTCCCCCGGAAAAAGTGTCCAATTTTTCCCTGGGGTGGAACCCCTTTTTCCCCAAGGGGTCCCAGGTAACTAACCCCTTTTTCCCCAAGGGGTCCCGGGTCACGAGCCCCTTTTTCCCCCGGGGGTCCCGTGTCATGAGCCCCTTTTTCCCCCGGGGGTCCCGGGTCATGAGCCCCTTTTTCCCCCGGGGGTCCCGGGTCACGAACCCCTTTTTCCCCCTTTTCCTTGGTACCCGGAAAAAGGGTAAAAGGGGTTTGCGTACCCGGGAACAGGGGGTTTTGGTACCGGAAAAAAGGGCGTAAAAGGGGTTTACCCGGGAAAAGGGGTTTGGCGTTACCGCGGAAAAGGGCAGGTTTGAGCAAGGGGTTTGGTTCTACCGGGAGGGGAAAGGGGGTTTGTAATCGAGAAAGGCGGTTGGACCCCGGGAAAAGAGCGTAAAAGTAGGGGATTTTTGGTACGGAGAAGGCCGGGTTTGCGTACCCCGGGAACAAGGTTACAAAGGGGGTTGGTAACCAGGAGGGTTGACCGGGAACAAGGGTGTAAGAAAGGAAGGGGTTGACCCGGGAATAAGGGGGTTTGCGTACCACGCCAAAGGGTAAAAGGCGAGTTGTGTACCTAAAAGGGGGTTTGGTACCACGGGAAAAGGGGGTAGGGAAACGGGGGGTTTGGTACACGGAAAAGGGGGTTTGGTACCCGGGAAAAAGCGGGTAAAGGCGGGTTGGTACCCGGGAAACAGGGGCGTTGCTGGTTACCCGGCGAAAAAGGGTGTAAAAGGGGGTTTTGGTACCGGGAAAAGGGGGTTTGTTACCGGGGAAAAGAGGGTAAAAGGGGACGTGAAGGTTACCGGCCGGAAAAGGGGAAGGGTTTGCGTACGGGAAAATAGGGGGTTCAAAAAGGAATAGGCGCGTTGCGTACCCGGGAAAAGGGGCATTGGTTACCGGCAGGGTAAAAGGGTTTGGTACGGAAGAGAGGGGGTTTGGTAGCGGGAGGGGGGGAAAGGGAGCTTGGTATCGGGAACTGTGGATGAAATGTTGGCTCCCGGGGGAAGGGTGTTGGTACAGGAAAAGGGTTTGTACCCAGGAAGGGGGGAAAAGGGTCGTGGACGCAGGCCATGGGGAAAAGGGTTCTATCCGGGTAAAATTGGAGACATTTTTCGGGGGGAAAGAGGGGTTCTACAGGGGAATTTTGTTTTTCCCGGTAAAGTGTGCATGACATTAATGTTAAAACACATCTTGCAGTTTCTTTGGTTTCAGACCATGACTCTCAGACTGTGACTTGTTCAACGTATCACCACGGTCTTCAAGTGTAAATACATTCTGAGAGCTCTGCAAGCCCTTTACTTTTCCCTGTAATTTATGTGTTGGGCGTTGGCCTGTTTTGTGTTCATTTGAATGCTTGATGATGATTGAACTCGTTCACCCATGTATTTACATGTGCTAATTAATTGTGTGTCCATTTATCAGTGTATACTCACATTAAGTACATGTGTATCGAATGTCTTTGTTGCATGAGATAATGAAAGTCCAGATTGAGCTAATCGAGTGTGAAATAGGAAGCACTCTCACCCGTCGTGAAGTGGCCGCTGACTGATATGTTGGAATTGTGGCCTTGAGACTGAAGTGGACCGATTTGCAGGGAATGCCACCATGGCAGTTACCGCCAAGGCAGGGACAACAGAAAGTAAAGGAGTGATTCATTCACGAATTTAATGCAGTCATTCTCAGACGCTCTCCTAATATGTTTTCCTTACAATCAACGCTGTTTTAACAATTTTTTACGACATCAACAACATACATTTGGAGAATCATGGTCATTTCGAGGGCTCATCACATCAATGTATAGGTTGATATGTATTCCTGTTTCTTTGCATCACAAAAGCAAGAATAACGGCTGCAATGAACAAGTGAAAGAACAGTCTTGGTGATTTGTTCCAATCCAGATCAAGTGAACTATGCCCTCTCAAGGATCTGTTCACTGCATCAGGCCAGCAGTTCGGCCGGCTGTGTGCTGGTGCTCGAGAAGGTGATGCAGAAGCACGCTGGACGAGGGTCTTGATAAATGGGGATCGATGAAGGACACGCGTTTAAGACGGAGGTAGGGGAGACGGGAGCTTCATGAAGCGAAGCCTACAGAGGAGATCAATGCTTTTGAATTGTGCAGCATGACTGGATATTGTTTGTGCATGTCAAATATATTTCTGTACATACACAACATTCAAATTCACAAACGAGATGACTTCGGTGCTATGCAGTGAATATTACATAACAGTATTTTAACCATGTGTGTTGGCCTGAGAAACACCTCGAGATGCCACTCACAACTCGGAGCTGTGATCTATGGGTGATCCTGACAACTATAATGTAATCTGGTGTTTCACTGCAGGGTGAGATAATGTTCCGGCCTTTTTGATGGATGTAAGCCGGCAGTGTACGTCTGCTAGCATTAGCGCATCAAGCTGGTGGTACGTTGAAGATCCCATTTAGTTCAGCGTATAATCGCGAGTAATGCTCACTGAACAAAA
This sequence comes from Eptatretus atami, assembly GCA_035128595.1. Lineage (NCBI taxonomy): Eukaryota > Metazoa > Chordata > Myxini > Myxiniformes > Myxinidae > Eptatretus > Eptatretus atami. Next base: position 46,396 of record JAXMNL010000403.1, on the reverse strand, counting down.
ATCCAAATCACTGCCCCAACTTTTCATCGAACGTCAGATGGCAACCGGTTCGTGAAAACTTAATTTTGTTTTTCCCTCGAGGAATTAATTTTCCGCGACATCTGTGACCAAAACTTTGGACCAGCTCGAGAAGTCACACCGGTAGTTAATGTTCACCGTGTGGGATCTTGAAGTCCGTTGCAAGGGAACGAAGTTACCTGGATGTAGGTTATTCCATGGATGACGTGAACACTCATGAATGAGTCAAAGCTGACGATATAATTATATAAATGTTTAATGATTCGATACCGAGACAGATGTCAGAGTGCAGATCCATCTTTGTCCCGCCAAGCCATTTACACTCCAGATTACATATTGATACTGTGATGAATTGTAGACGTATATATAAATGAGCCCGACGTGTGAATCACGACTTGACAGTGCACGCATCAAGGTGAAACAGCTGAGAACTTTTTCAGTGTGACCTTTTCAACGCGTGACTCACGCGGTTTGATGAACGATCACGGTTTGGAGCGGTGAACTTGAATGGCTACTCCTGCATGCAATATCCGTCTCTTCGATTCCGTTAGCTGCATGTCTGGAATGAACGAACATTGCCTGTGTGCTTAAAAAGAACAGACGTGTTTACAATTTGCGAGTGCGCCGACAAGTACCGGATTCAAAGTATTTCGTCACGTGACCTGGACGTAGAATAGGCGAACACGTATCGAGCTCTCCTTCAATGGCGAGAAAAGTGTTTTCGAATAACGACCTTAAAAAGTTACTTTCAATAGTAAGTGAACTTTTGAACTTTAAAGCAAATGTCAGAACAATATTTAAAATTTAATTAAAGTCGTTTCAACAGTCCCTCAATGTGAGATGCCTCGGATGGTCAGTATTTAAGACATCCGGATACTGTATATTTTGAATAATAAGCAACTGGTCCGTGAGTGGAGTGCTGCTTGACCCCTCATTACCATATCTTTGGAATGGGTGTCCCTGTTCCACGTGGTCAACATCCACAGACCTGGGTTGCGTGGACAAGGTGTTTGAAAAAGTCGGGAAAGGTTTGGTACCGGGAAAAAAGGGGGTTTGTACCGGGAAGGGGGGAAAAGGGGTTTGGTACAGAAAGAGGGAAAGGGGTTTGTACGGGAAAAGGGGAGTTTGTAAGGGGAAAAGGGTTGGTACCCGGAAAAGAGGAAAAGGGTTTGGTACCCGGAAGGGGAAAGGGGTTTGGTACCGGAAAAGGGGGAAAAGGGGGTTGGTACCGGAAAAGGGGGAAAAGGGTTTGGTACCGGAAAGGGGAAAAGGGGGTTTGGTAAACCGAAAAGGGGGAAAAGGGGTTGGATACCGGGAAAGGGGGAAAAGGGGGTTGGTACCCGGGAAAGGGAAAAAGGGGTTTAAGAAAGGGGGTTTGTACCGGAGGGGAAAGAGGGGTTTGGTACCGGGAAAAAGGTTTGTAAGAAAAGGGGTAAAGGGGTTTGGTACGGGAAAGGGGGTTGTAACGGGAAAGGGGAAAAGGGGTTTGGTACTCGGGAAAGGGGTTGGTACCGGGAAAAGGGAAAAGGGGTTGTCCGGGAAAGGGGTGACGGAAAGGGAAAGGGTTTGGTACGGGAAAAGGGGGTTGGTACCGAAAGGGTAAGGGGTTGTACCGGGAAAAGGGGGTTTGGTACGGGAAAAGTAGGGTTTACCGGGAAAAGGGGGAAGACAGGGGGAGAGGAGGTACGCGTGGAGATGGGTCTTGGCTCCGGGGGAAAAGGGTTTGGTACCAGGAAAGGGTTGTACCAGGAAAGGGGGGAAAAAGGGGTTGTGAAGGGTCATCGGGTATACAATTGACATTTTGGGGGAAAGGGGTTCCACACGGGGAAATTTTTTTTCCGTGTAAGTGCTGCATGACATTAATGTTAAAACCTCTTGCAACGCTTTCTTGGCTTCAGACCAATTAACTGTTCATCGACCTGTGACTTGTTCCTATAACGTAGTTAATAAGTATTCTGAAGCTTCTGGGAAGCCAGCTTAATGCACTTCCCTGTAATTTATGTGGTTGTGGCCTTGTTGTGGTTCAATTTGAACTGCTTGCAAATGATCTTGAATCAGGTAAACCATGTATTATATACATCATTTGTCCATTCTCTACTCATGTTGTTAAATCACATTAAAGTACATGATGTTACGAATGTCTTTGTCCTGCATGAGATAGAAGGCTCACGATGAGCCTTAAATCGATGTGAATAGAGAGCACACTCTCACTCCCTTCGTAGCGTTGGCTGACCTGAATGTGTGGATTGTGCTGGGCTTGAGACCCTGAAATGGAAACGATTTGCAGCGAATGCACACCCATGGAAGTTAACCCAAGACAGGAGACACAAGAAAAGTTACAAGGAGTTGATTTCCCCCATTCACGAATTTCAACATTCAGTTTCTCAACGTCTCTCATATGTTTTCGTTACATTCTACACGCTGTTTAACATGTTTTTAACATCCAACCAACATACATTTTGGAGATCATGGTATTTTCGAGGGCCTCCATCCAACCATCACATGTTATAGGATGTGATTACCTGTGACTTTCCTGTTTTTTGCATCACAACCCAATAGACCATTACAACCGAGCTGCATGACCAGGTAGAAAGAACCCAGTCTTGGTGATTTGATCCTTAGACTCAGAGTGAACTCATGCTCTCCAAGGATATCGTTACACTCGCATCAGGCTCAGCAGTTAAGGCTGCTGTGGTGCTGTGCCGAGAAGGTGATGCAGAAGCGACGCTGGAAAGAAGCGGGTCTCTGATAATAGGGAGTCGATGAAGACACGCGTTTGAAGCAGGAGATGGAGGCGAGACGGGCGAGGGCTTCATGAAGCGAAGCCAACGAGGAAATCAATGCTTTTGAAATCTGGCATGTGCGGTATCTGGATATGGGTTTTGCACTTTGTGGAAATATATTTTTCTGTACAAATACACAATATCTCAAACTACACAACAGCATGACCTTCGGTACATGCAAATGCAGTGCAATATTACTACACAGTATTTTTAGACCAATGTGTCGTTGGACTGATAAAACAGTCGAGGTTCACCTCGGAGCTGTTGAGTCTGGGTTTGAAATCGACCAATAATGTAATGAATCCTGGTGTTACACATGCAGGGTGAGGCATAAATGTTTCCGCGCTTTTTGATGGGATGGTAAGCCGGATGTACCGTCTGCTAGCATTAGCGCATCAGCTGGTGGACGTTGAAGATCCCATTGTGTCCAGCGTAAATAACGGGGAGTAATGCTGCACTGAAAAATTCCAAATAATGCACTTCATTCGAACGTCAGGCATGGCAAGCCGGTTCGTGAAAGGCTTAATTTTGTTTTTTCCTCGAGGGAATTAATTTCTCCCGGACATACGTCACTCGACGCAGAGTTTTGGGAAGCAGCTCGAGACAAGTCACCGACACTGGCTTGAATGTCCCCGGGGATCTTGAACGTCCGTTTGTAAGGGAACGAAAGTACTGGAATGTAGGTCTCATGTCCCATGGATGACGTGAAAACACTCATGATGAACTGCAAGAGAGATATAATTATATAATCGTTTAATGATTCGACCGAGACGAGTCAGGAGGTGCGATCTATCTTGTGAGCCGCGCAAAGCACATTTACTAACTCATAGATTGCAGTATGAACATCGTGATGAGGAATTGTATCGTAATATATAAATGATGCCGACGTTGAAATTCCACGTAGTTCGAGGTGCACACTCAAGTGAAGCACACTGAGAGTTTTTACCAGTGTACTTTTCCAACGCGTGACTCGCAGGTTGTGATGAACGATCAATGGTTATCGGAGGCCGCTGAACTGACAATGGCTGACTTGCATGCAATAAATCCGTCTCTTCGATTCCGTTAGCTGAATGTCTGATGAAGAACATTGCCACTTGTGGTCTTTAAAGAAAACAGACGTGTTATAACATCTTGCGAGTGGCCGCGACATCGGAATTCAAAGTATTTCGTCACGTGACCTGGACGTAGCAATAGCAGACACGTATTCGAGGCTCCTCGTATGGCGAAAAGTGATACAAATAAGAAACTTTCAAAAAGGTCATTTCAATAATAAGTGAACTTTTCGAAATTTAAAGCAAATGTCAGATACATGTATTTAAAGTTAATTAAAGTCGTTCTCAACAGGTACCCTCAATGTGAGGATGCCTCGAGATGGTCAGTATTTAAGACATCCGGTACTGTAATATTTGAATAGCAACTGGTTCCGTGAGTGGAAGTGGGTGCTGATCACCTCATTACCATATCTTTGAGGGGTGCCCCTGTTGTCCACGTGGATCAACAATCCACAGACCCTGGGCTTGCTGGGGAGAGGGTTGAAAAGCGGGGGAAAGGGGTTGGTACCCGGGAAAAGGGGTTTGGTAACGAAGAGGGGAAAAGGGGGTTTGGTACGGGAAAGGGGGGAAAAGAGGGGTTGGCACCAGAAGAGGGGGAAAAAGGGGGGATTTGTACCGGGAAAGGGGGGAAATAGAGGGGTTTTGTACATGGGGAAAAGGGGGTTTGGTACCCGGCAAATGAGGAAAAGGGGGTTTTCCGGAGGGTCACCGGGAAAGGGGAAAGGGGCGTATTGATACCCAGGAAGAAGGGAAAGAGGGGAATTGTACCTCGCGGAAAGGGGGAAATGAGGGTGTTTGTACCTGGGGGAAAAGGGGTTTAGGTAACTCGGCGAAAAGAGGAGGGGTTTGTAGTACGTGCAAAGGGGGAAAAAGGGGTTTGGTACGACGGAAGGAACGGAAGCGGGGGAGGGTTTGGTACCGGTAAAAGGGGAAAGGGGGTTACTGGTACCGGGAAAAGGGGGTTAGTGGTACCGCGGAAGCGGGTAAAAGGGGGTTTAGTTGTACCGCGGTAAAAGGGGTTGGTAGCCCCGGGAAAGGGGAGGGGTAAAAGGGGGTTGGAGCCGGGAAAAGGGGTTGGTACCGGAAAAGGGGAAAAGGGGGTCGGGAAAAGAGGTTTGGTTCCGAAAGGGGGTATAAAGGGGGTTTGGTACACGGAAAGGGGTTCTTGGTACCGGAGACAAGGGGTAAAAAGGGGTTTTATCCGGGAAAGGGGGTAACGGGGTGGTACGGGAAAGGGGAGGGGGTTGGTACCGGGGGAAAGGGGAGAAAGGGGGGTTGTACTCGGAAAGGGGTTGGTACCCGGGGAAGGGAGAAGGGGGTTTATACCGGGAGAGGGGAGAAAGGACTTGGTACGGGACCCTGTGGAAATGGGGTCTTGGTCCGGGGAAAGGGGTGGTACCGGAAAAGGGGGTTGTACCCGAAAGGGGGAAAGGGGTTCGGACGCAGGACATGGGGGAAAAAGGGCTACTCGGGGAGAATTGGACATTTCGGGGACAAAGGGGTCACACTGGGGAAATTTTTTTTGTGTAAGTGTGCTGAATTAGTTAAAACACATTTGAAACGTTTGGCTTCAACCAATTTGCCATACGATGTGTGTTCTAGTATTCAACCACGCGGTTCTTCAAGTGTATACAGTAGTCTTGATGACTGCTTATGAGCCAGCTTTTATCTTTCCCCGGTAATTATGGGGTTGGTTGGCCTGTTTGTGCTTCATTTGAATGTTGCAAGATGTTGGATCAGGTTCAAACCCATGTTTATATACATGCTGCCTTCTCATCATGTGAAATACATTAAGTACAATATGTCCGAGTTTTGTCCTGCATGAGCTAAATGACCAGTCCAGATGAGCCTTAATAGATGCTGAAAAAAGAAATGGACACTCTATCCTTCGAAGCGTTGGCAGGACCTGACATGGTGTGCATTGTGGGGTTAGACCTGAATGGAACGATTTGCCAGGAGGCACTCCAGGCAAGTTAACCCAAAGGGAACAGAAAAGTTCAGGAGTGATTTTCCATCACTTTGAATTCAAAAGTTGAGGTCTGCAAGCTCTCTATGTTTGTTATCAGTCAATGCTGTATAATGTTTTAGACATCTACCACATTACATTTTTGGAGATAGGTCATTGAGGCCTCGTTACATCATCCATTCATGATGTTTAGATGTGATTACTCCTGTTGACTTTTTCTTGTGTTTTAGCTATAAAATCACAGTAGAGCCATTACACCGAACTGATGAAATTAGATGATGAACTGTCTTGGTGATATTGATTCACTGCAGAAGCTCAAAGTGTCATGCTCTCTTCAAGATATCGCACCTTGCATCAGGCTCAGAGGTTAGGCTGCTGTTGGTTGGTGCTGCATGAAGAGGGTGAGCAGAAGCGTACGTTGGTGATATGAGTCGGTTCGTATAATTGGAGTCGATGATTGAATCGCGTTTTGAATCACGGAGATGTTGAGGCGGACGGCGTACTCATGAATCGAAGCACACGAGGAATAATAAATGCGTTTGAAATTGTGCTGCATGACTGGATTTGGTTGTGGCTACTTGTGGGTCAATATATTTTTCTGTACAAATATCTCATGACATATTAAAACTCTACAAACAGCATGATTCGGATAATCAGCGTGCAATATTCATACCAGTATTAGAGATGGTGTGGACTGATAAAACAGCCTCGAGGAATCCGCATCACCGGACGTGATTGGGTTTGAATCCTGACAATATAATTCCGGTGTTCACATGAGGGTGCTAAATGTTCCGATGGCATTTTGAGGTGATGGTAGGCGATGTACGTCTCAGAAGTGATAGTTGTGTGGATTCGTTGAAGGATCCCATTGTGTCCAGCGTGAATACGGGGAGTAATTGCTGCTGTCAAGTCAAATCACTGCAACCTCATTCGAACGTCAGGCATGGCTACGAACGGTTGAAGGCTTAATTGTGTTTTTCCTCGAGGGGATTAATTTTTCCCTGATACGCATTCGAGCAGAGTTTGGCGAAGCAAGCTCGGACAAGTCAGACATCGGTGAATGTCACCGGGATTTGAACGTTTCGTTGAGGATACAGCGACCTGAATTAGGTTATGTCCCATGGATGACGTGAAAGACTCATGATAAGCAGTGCGATAAATATATAATCGTTTTAATGATTCGACCGAGACGATCAGGTAGTGCATTCATCTTTTGAGTCCGCGAGAGCCATTGAACCTACCTATTATTGATTGAATGCATTCGGATGTAGGATTAGCTCGATATATATAATTGATGCAGATCGTGTGAATTACATCGTACAGATCGACGCTGCAACCTTAGAGTGAAGCAGGCAGACTGTTTTTAAAATCATAGGACACTCCAATCGCGGACCATCAGGTTGGTGATGCAGTCACTGGTTACGGAGTGTTGCGGTGAATCCTTGAGAAGGTGGATCCGATGAAGAACCGTCTTTCGATCGTAGCTCGAATGTTCTTGGATAACGAATATTGCTCCCTTGTGTTAATAGAAAACAGAACGGGTTGACCATTTGCGATTGCGGTGGACAAGTGTACCAGATTAAAGTATTTTTGTCACGTGACCTGGACGTAGCAAATAGCGAGAAACACGGTATTGAGCTTTTTCGTAGGCTCTCCTTCATTGGGAGAAAATGTGTATTGAAAAACGAGAAATTTATAAATGGTAATCTTCTAATAAGAACTGTGAGATTCTTTCTTCGAAGACTTTAAAGCAAATGTCAGAGATCGGTATTTATATGTTATTATGTCTTTCTCCCAACTAGGAGTTACCACCTCTCATGTGAGCATGCCTCGTTGATTGGTCATATTAAGGACACTCCTGGATATCTGTAATATTTGAATAATAAAGCAATCGTTCTCGTAGTGAAGTGGCTGCTTGAAATCTCATCATTCATATTTGGAATGGGTGCCCTGGTCCACGTGGATACAATCCCATGACGTGGGCTTCTGGGAAAGGTTGAAAAGCGGGGGAAAGGGGGTTTGGACGGGGTACAGGGGGTTGTACCGTGAAAGGGGGAAAAAAGGGGGCGTTTGGATCGGGAAGGCAGGAGGGGTGAAAAGGGGTTTAGGGTCCCAGGTGAAAGAGGGGCAAAAAGGGGATTTGCTGTACCGG
>JAXMNL010000403.1:353-38400 GCA_035128595.1 Eptatretus atami | reverse complement strand
TTCCAGCCAAATCCTATGAAAAACTGTACGCGAGAATATATCTAAAAACCCTGTCGAAACAATAAATAAAACATTAGTTTTATTCTCAGAGACTATGAGTCAGCATTATACATGAAACTGGCTATGGTATGGTTCTTGTATGTCCTAGTATTTTGTAGAAAACTTTCAGCTATCACCCCGCCATTTGCTGAACGGCCAATAAAACCTCTAAATGTGGATTTTAACGAAAAAAACAATCTGCAGCATTAACCCTTGAAGCTAGAATTCTCATTTGAAATTTTCTGTTGTCTTAATTCCTCATTCATCTTCCCCATCGAACTGGTCGGCCCATCACCTCAGTTCTATCTCTTATAGTTTCCACAATCGGCAGCCCGAAACTTGAAAAATCACAGCCAAATCGTCTCCAGATCGCGCTTTCTTAATACATATGGTAGGATTCCGAAACTTTTCTGCCTTTGAAATTTAGAAAAATCACTAAAAAAAAATTATTTTTCGAAAATTCAAAAATCGGCCATCGACACTGGGACAGAACATTCAGCCATATTGTCAAAAATTTCCAGCCGAATCCTATGAAAACTGTCAGATAAGTAGAACTTAATAACCCCTGTCGAAAACAATAAAAAAACAAGTCGTTGTATCTCAAACTATGATCAGATATGCATGAATAACTGATATGTAGGTCAGTATTCCTATTATGTGTGAAAAAGAACCGTGGCTAATGGACCCCTCCGTTCCTACAACGGCCGAAAAAACCTCTAAATGTGGAGTATTTAACGAAAAAACAATCTGCAGCATACCCTAAGCTTAAATCATGATTTTCTGTCTTAATCCTCAGCTCATCTCCCCATCGAACGACCCATCGACGTCAGTTCTATTGGGTAGCGACTACCCATGTCCACCTACCGGCTTTTTTTTAATAAAAATTGTCGAGCTCGTAGAGAAGCGAACACAAACGCACAGGAAGGGCATGAGACAAAGGGGAGAGGGAAGGACATAAACATTGGAACAGAGACATTCGAGATATCTTAAGGGAAAATGGTGGGTACACGGGTAAACAGATGACGACTACGGACGTTCAGAAGGAAAGCAGGAATTTAAGGTGGATTGGGGCTGGATTAGCAGTGGTAAAAAAATTAGTTTTGGATGGGGATATTAAGAGGTGGTGGTGAACAATCTTATGAAGCACTGGATGAAAAGATTGAGATGAAAGAGTTGTGAGTTTATTCCAAAAGCAGGGAAAAAAAGGAATGAAAGAGCTGATAGGTGGACACATGATTCTTATTGGTTTGTTTCCCAGAAGGAGTTTGTGGAGTGACCTTGAGCCCCCTGCGAAATATTGTGACATATCGCAACAGAGCGGGGGGGAGCGGAGACCGGAAGAGACGGTCTAGAAGACCAGAAGACCACCGACCGCCTGTGGTAGAGTGACGGCCGTCCCAAAGACTCAGACCTCATCGCGGGAATACCAATGATCCTAAATGCCTTTGTTTCCAACAGTTGTAAGCCGAAGAACTAGAGCGCAGGATCACCAGCCCAGAGGGAGAGCAGAACTCCATCAGCTGCGACGAACTTTTGTTTGTGGTCAGTAGCTCAGTTGACGAGGAGGTTTGCACAACCGGAAGATTTCCAGTCGCGACTGGCTTTGAAAGCCACGTTGGAAATGAGGCTTTCCCAGACAAGATCATGACAGACTGGTAGACCCGAAGCTTGAAAGAAAAGGACTTCTTCCAGAGGATTGTTGAGAAAAGATGGCGGGGGAGTTCTAAAACTGTCCTTCGGAACATAGACAGTGTGAATATTCCGGATGAAAGACATGTCCACGTTCTGGACCAGTTTGTAATTTTACCCAGATCTGCATGAGCGAGATAAGCTGCTGCTTCCGGTCTGAGGGATGACAGATGGTGCAGCAGAGGGGATCATCAGCAAAGAGATATTAAGAGATTTTTCATCAGAGAATCATTGATGAAAACCAGAAAAAGAACAGGGCCCATAACACTGCCTTGAGAACTCCAGCCTGACAGGAAGAGGATGAAAGAACTCCATTAGTGGCCACACGTTGACTGCGACAGGAAGCGAGGCGCGAGCCATGACGTGACATGGCCTGGACCAAAGAGAGAGTTTTGGGAGCAGCAGATTCGGGCCGACCTATTAAAAGCAGCGATATGTTTAGATTGTCTCTGATTGATGTCCGGTATGAGACCTCCATCTATTGTGTAAGCAGAAGCACATATCCAGGATTAGCATGACCTGTCTGCAAACATACAAATTATGATTGGAAATCAGGCCATTGGAGAAGAGGAAAGATTAATGTCTGAAGCGATGATGATTCACATAACCTTGCTGATGATTGGGAGAAGCTGACTGTTGTAGTACTGCAGATCTTTTTGCCACCTTTTCGATGCAGGGCGTAAGTTGACTATTTCAAAAGCAGATGCAGATGACCTTAAGCAAATGAGAGGCTGAATAGAGAAAGGTGATCATAGAGCAGAAGAAAGTTTTTGACACGTACTAGGATCCATCTGGACGCTTGCAAATCTCAGTCAAGTTACAGCAAGCTCTCCACCTTGTTAGAAGAAAAGGAACAAACAGAGTCCAGGACGTTGGTCGACGATAGGTGTAAGAGAGACGATTGTTTGACACAAGATTCAGCTGCAAACACCGAGTTTAGCACTTCAGCTTTTCACGTGCGTATCAGCCAGTTGCGGCCATTGACGCGTCATGAGCGAGAGGGAGGGGAAACCACACCAGAAAACAGATTTGATAGACGCCACCAATTTGAAAGAGGGAAAATACGGAAAAGACAGCGTGTCCAGACGCTAATCTTAAACAAAATATATGTTTTTCAAACCGTTAAAAATAACATCAACCAATTAATTATTCAGCAGAATTTTTCTTACATTTCACCCCAACACCCTTCCCTGAGAGCCAACAATTTTTTAGGCCCGACACGAAGCATGTTACGTTTCAGGAGTACTGCATGGTTTTCCGAGGTTTGCCATGTTCTCAAGCTGGGTTTCTTTCTTCCTTACGATTTTTCTGTTTTGTTTTCAAATCTTTCTGCCTGCAGGACCTTCCTTCCCCTTCTCTTTATTGATCTTCTCAAGCCTCCACATAATATCTCATGTGGCTTACTGTTGATTTCAAAAAAGAACGGAGGTAAAAAAACGGAGTGTTAAAGAAGAATGAGGGCCGTCGCGCGTGTAGGCTGCAAGAAGGGAAAGAAAAGGCCGAGAATAACGGAGGGACGCGGTCTGGCCTTGTGACAATGAGACCTGCCTGTATGACCACCATTGAGTTGGGGATCCCTCCAAAGGGCCGCCTTATTGGAAGCCACCTTTCTGTGTTGAGACACTGAGCGAGAGAGCCTCACAGGACACTTGGCGAGGAAAGCAGAAGCGTTTCCCCTTCTAGTTGTCACTAGCACCTGAATAGCAACGTGTGCTCAAGGTGTTGCAAGTATGCTTCAGTCATTCATGGCAAAGTTTGAGAAACCCTTCTCAGAGAGAGGGAGGTAGGTGGAAGTGTCAGCATATATCCTTGCTGGGCGAGGCCTTTGGAACGTCAACTCGAGACAGCTTAATTATCCATTCATCCTCTTCCTCCTCCTCCCACATTCTCCTTTGCACATTTTATTTCTTTATATCTGGAAAAAATTAATTTGTTATTTGCCCCACCCCTTGGATTATCTTTGGAAATATCTAGTGAGCCTAATAGTCTTGTCCAATTTGTTTTTGGCACCTGCTCTGTCCTTGAATTTCTTAATTAAGTTAGTCAAGAAACTCAATTTCCAGACCATCTCTGGCTCGAAGTTTTTACATTTATTTTACTTCCATTGACCTTTTATAAAAATTTTACGCCCCCAATTTTCCCTACCCAAAATCCTGCCATTTCTGCCAGAGTCCCAAATTCCAGCGATGCTGCAGGTGAAAAATTATTTGAACCAGCAGCAACTAGGAATTCATGTAAAGACACTTTTGGTAAGCGCACATGAGGATTCCGAATCGACATTAGTTTGACGTTACCATCATTTGCCCTAAATCAAAGATTGCACCATCCAGTAGAGCAAAACGTAACTTTTGTACTTAACCAAACTACCTCCATTGAGTGAATTTTCATGGGTGATATTCACTTACCTTGGCATGATATTCATGTCTTGCTGGCTGTTGAGTCAGAGTCAATAACGTCTGGTCGGCCTGGGGAAGTCATGGATTCACTGGATAATGGGTGGTGCACCCGGTACCTGTGCGGAACGGAAATCCGAGTTCTAGGTCCTTGGTGCTTCCATTCTTGCTATATGGATGTCGAGACTTGTAACTCTGACCAAGGATCTGAGACGGAGACTCAATCCTTTGGTACCAAGTCTCTTCAGAATCCTGGCTATGCTGGTCAACTTTGGTGTCCAACAGAGCAGTTGCTGAGACAGCGACCTCAATGAGATTTTTACCTGTCATAAGTCCCGTAGCGTCAGCTGCAGCTGTTATGTGACATTGGGCTATGTTTCCTGACGTCTGTATCCTCTCACCAGATTCTTCTCACACAGGGAGTCTCGTGAGTGGAGAGCCATGGCTGACACGTCCGTGGTTGCAAGCAAGTGATTCGGCATCTCAAATGGAGAAGGGGGCCAGTCATCTTGCCTGGGATTGGCCAAGAACGGCCCCTAGGATACTGAGGAAAAGTGGCGCGGGACGAGCTGCTCTGGCGCATGCTCCTATACCTTGGCACTGACTCCATAAGGATCTCCTTGCAGTAAGATAAAATTAGATAATTAATATATATATATTGATGAATGCAGGACAAGTAAACTCAATTACACTTCAAAATAACTACTTTAAATAGCTGTAACTGAGCAGTGGCAATCATGAAAACTGCTCTAAAACACGTCAATACAAAATCATTTCACCCTGAAAAATGGTATTTTTGCCTTTTCTGTCACAAATGACACCACAACACAAATAAAACACCATTTTAGAAAAAAACTTTTAAAAAAACACATATTTAGAATCACAATTGCTTCGTTCATACTTCCACATTATTATGACTTGCTTAACATGAATCAATATACATGAGAATATATTAGTCTGCAAGTCAGAGCATTCTGCCTCACTATGATTCTGAATCACAGATTCCGCATGAATCAAACCCCCCTCCTCCTCTGACAGTCTCATATCCCCCCTCACCTCCTCCAATCATTCTTCCTCGCTCTCTCTCAGCGGCCCTGTCAGTAGGTGCGTGGGAGACAAGTCGCAATGGCACGATCGAGCCACCGCTGAGTCGATGCATGGCCCAGATCACCAGAGATAGACATTCGGTGCTTTGCCCTATGCCCACTTTGTATATCCGAGTCAACCACTCCTGCCTCAATCATCACAAGCTGACGGTAGCATTGAGTGGCCTATGGTTGTTGCTTTGTATTGCTGTTCAAGAGGAGGCGAGATAATTGCTCGGAGACAGATCTACCTACCTTCTCCCCTGCCAAAGCAGCATAGCAGAGCTGACTAGTTACGCTTGATGAGCTTCTTTCTCTCCTCTTCTAAGCTCCCTCGACTTCTCACGCCACGGGTGGAGTTTGATTGACTACGTGTCCCTTTAACCGCTCCCACACTGCGCACCAGTTCTCACTCTTATACCAGGATGGCGAAGACGCTTCTTCGACATATGAACCACCCCAATGGTCACGACTTTAGGTGCTCTATTCCTCTGAGCGGGAGGAAAACCGATCTTCCCCTCAAACTCCGGTCAGAAATCTTTGATAAAGAACATCTTGACGCCGGATGTTGGAGCCATATAGTGTGCGGCTAGCCCAAATATGCAAAAAATTTGCTTTGTGATACAAGACCAAATTCCAACAAATGTACATTAATTTGTTGCGACATTTCAGATATGGCCACTTAAATTCTCTCTTGATGTCCCCATATTGGATTCAAAATGGCCCCACTTGAAATTCGTAATTTGCTATTACTCTGACGTAATGCCACGAATTGACTGATTCATGGTATCTAAATGTATGTTATTTGGGCAAAATCAATTACCATTTTCAACTAAATATTATCTATCACAGTCTTTATATTAACTTATTGGAGAAATTATCTAGGCAATATATTGGTATTTCATACACAATACTTTCAACAGAATGTGCTTATTCTAGTAAATATTAAAAAAAAAAACTATAACTATAATCACTAGAACAACTCAGACAACTCATTCTACTGGCAGTCTAAACCAATATAAATTCATTATCCCATGTAGAAAACAAAGTGACCAATCATTTGCTATTTTCATGCAATTTGTATGTAACATTACCATCATCATTGTCAATAAAGTACCAAACTGCAAAATCCCCCTTTCCTAGACCCTTTAAGCCAGCTTTTTGTTTCCTAGAGTACAGAAATTCTGTATATCCTTCCATCTGTCATGTTTCCCTTAAACAAGCACATTAGCACATTTTAACAATTTTACAAACATTGACTCCCACTACATGTCTTTAATCACACCCTGACCCAAAGAAAAGATTTAGAGAGGCCTGCAGTGTGTTGACCCACATCACTGGTCTTGTTTGCTGTGTTTAAATCACCTGTGATCTCACCCAAAATGAGTGTCATTAACATACAATCTGGCTTCAGCTAAACAAACATTGGTGGTCAGCAATGATACAAGAGCTGAAATACATTATGCAAAAGACCTTGTAACCAGTGAAAGCAAATACAACGGTAAGCAGAATAAATCTAGAGCATATATAATTCCATATTTTACATCTACCTCAATGGCGAAGGAGGTAATGTCTTATCCAGCTTGTCTGTATGTCTGTTTGTCTGTTTAGTCCACAAATTTCCAGACCAAAGCTGTGTAGATCGTAGTTATAGTGGTAGTTGATAACAGCAAATTGCTTATATAGAATGAACTTATCATATTATTATATGCAGGAAAATAACCAATCTATCATGCCCTGCAGTGGGACAAGTTAATTGTATTGCACTGAAGGGGTCAACCCTCGGTAGTGCACTGCTGCTGTTCTCCTCACTGATGTTCAGTATAATGTACTCACAACAAGCTTACCTGATACACATCGATGTGCTGGCTAAAACCCACTTGTCTCTGGTGGGCATACACAGAGCAGTTGTCTAATAGCCAAACCTGTCTTACTTTTTTTGTATCTGAAATTCTACATAGGCTTTAAATAAAATGTTTTATATACAATAGTATTTTGAGTGAAAGTGTGTATTCCACACTGACATTTATTGACATGTTTGAATTTAAACCTCGAAGCTTAATTAAAAGAACGCGTATGTCTGAAAATGTACGTCCACCTAATAAGATTTTAGACATTTATATTTTAAAATCCTTGGCTGTCTTTGTAAAATTGTAAAAATTTTATGAATTCAAATGTTTTGATAAATTCAATTAAATTTGGGCAATATTTTTATAACTAAAGAAGCTCAATGTGATTTTATTCCTTCTTGCCCTCCGTATGGTGAAAATTTAATTTCCAAGCAATAAATCTCACAAAAATAATCCTAAGTGCCAAGCTAAATGCTCTACGAATAAGGAGGAATATCCTCCATCCATTAGTATGGCAGAGAAACCCCTCCTATGATAAATATAACAAAATGTTAACATTTAATATTGTATCGTTGTCAGATTCAGAAGACACTTCCACCATGTCCAAAAGCTCAGACTAGCTTGATGTTGAGCGAACCTTCCAACTATCAGCATCACACACCTCTACCACCAACTGACTGAAGTTATCCTTATATGTCAAGAGGACAAGACGGAAACTACCAAACCCTAACCAATCAAAGAGAAAAAGACATTGGGATGCCAACATTCACTCGCAGAACTGGGTCAAATTCATGAACTTGAGAGCTTCCAGATCATTTACCTGGAAAACTCGATGCTGCCCATCGCATGAGCATTAAAGCTTCCGATTGTTTCACCACAGTGCAAAATTCATCATCATCACATGCAGGCTCAGTTTACCTAACAACACCAAAATGCAGAGTAGCCACAAAAGTAGACCAAGGAAAGAATGTCCGAGAGCGATGAGGTAACAAGCTGCATGAAACGCACCAGTTTTACATTTCACGCTCATCGATACAGAAAGAGGTCCAGATAAATTGTTCTTCTTACACAACCTGCTGGGCTGACAACGTCTTCGAAAGCTGCAAACATTCCAAATGGACAAACCGCGTGCGCCTGTGCAACCTTTTTCGTATACACAGAACTCTATGGCCTCTCAGTGTTGGGACTATACTTGACGCCAGATACCCACGGTGCTTGATAGACCTTTACAATCGCACAAGAAAGGCCCAGTACAACAGCGATCACAGGACACAAAACAAGACGAGCGAATGTCGTCCATTGTCTTCCTGAACTCATCTCTTACATTGAAAAACAGACAAGAGAACGCTGCACCTATCAATTGGCCTGACCTGTTCCAGCTCTATCGTTCCAAGAATGAACAGCTAGTAAGTCCAGCTCAACCCCGAGGCCACTCCACACGACTGAAACAGAGACTGTTGCTCAGTTCCTGACAGCGCGGCCACAACACACAAGGAGAGACAATTTCCTGATACGCATTTAGAAATGTCGGTGCTTCTCTGCCAAGGCCGTGCGAGACTGGACACTGTCGATAGTTATGCAGCTCCATCTTGCCCCATGCTGCAACAGATTCTTCGCACTGTCACATGTTTCGAGAAAGCCAATCCTTCACAGTTTCCCTGAAGATATCAAGCAAGAACTGTCGCCCCACCGTGCTGCTGCTCCTAGTCAGTACTGATCCTAAACCACATTCAATAACAGATGCAGCCACTAAACCCTGCACACAATTGCCACAGCTCAGATACTAAGCAACAGCTTAAAAACAAAGCGAACCTTCGGCACCACATCATCCACCAGTGTCAGCACAGTTTCTGCACAGGAACCCCACTTCCAATAACATAGGGTCATGATGTTGCATGCTCATACACGCAAGAAGGCATTGGTCGACAGACTGTCACACCTTGCTGAGCATCTTCCGTATATAGAGTGCTCACGCTCTCACACAATGGGCATACAGTGTCTGCCAACAGTTTCACAAGAACGATGTTCCTCTCGAAGATGCGGTGAGCACAAGTGTTTACAACTCCGCTTCAGACAACATAGATCACAACCCCCAGTCAACAACACAAAGGACTCCTTCCATAGTACCGCTATTCCTCATACAACACTTCTTTACACTGCCGAAGATGGATCGATATCGTCATGTTGGAGATCTGGGATTCACGCCCAGACATCGCCCCCTTGCCACTACTACTACACTGATCTTACCCCTTCATAGCAGCATCAAGGAAGTCGCCTGTCCCAGCTGGCTTAAAGTTCATGACCATAGAGACTTCAAAAAGCAGACTGATGAAGCCACTACCAAATGCTAGCACATGCTAAAGCGATTCCTGGAAACAACACTGTTTTCAGTGAGACCAATGACAACACATCTGGCTGCATTCATGCCACCGTACCACCACAGCGTATGCCTCGAGTCATCTCGCCCCACGTCGCTCTTCCACTCTTCCTGAAGATGCCCACAACAGTGGCCATATCCACTCAATGACTCATGAAAAGGCTGTCTAACACCTAATCCTGACAGACACCATTAGTCACCGTGATCAAGCCACTGTTCTTGGCCAACAGATACAGTGAAGTCCAGAGAGCTATGGTGAAGACCAGATAGTTGATGTTTGGTCGCCCACATAGAGATGGCGCACTGAGGACACTGGGGACTGGCTCTGAAAAGGGAACGTGGTTGCGCAGACTTGCAAGCTGATGATTGCGACAGCAGACAGCAGACTCATTCCTGCGAGTCCATCCCAATTCTTTCGTCATCAAGAAGAGCACATTCAAGACTCACATCACTGACATCGTCAACACCGTGCCTACAATGGGAAACCAGAGGAGCAGAGACCTTCGGATTGAGACTGGCTAGTTGCCAGAGAGGAGAGACATCCCCCAGTTCACTACTGGGCAAAACCGTGCTTGGATTACTAAACTGTTGTTCTAGTGTATTTGCTTCTCTCAGCAGGGATCGTTAATGATGTACCTCGATGCTCTGACAAGTCTGTTTCCCCTGGTTCCTGCACTGTATCACACCCACATCGATCAGTGCGAATACCAGTGCAACCTGAAGACATGAGCCGAACTCACCATCAAACACCCAATAGCAGAATTCAGGGAAACCACTTCACCGTTCATAAACACAGATCTTGTCTCTTCAATCCCGATTACCAGCACATGAGCACGAATAATCCTGCATCAAAAGGAGACCGGGGGAGTAGGTGGTCACTGACAACCCTAGTGCCCCACGTCGCTGGATGGTTGCGGACCAGAAGTATCTCAGCGTGATCGAAGACATTTCCAGAATGGAACCAACACTCAGACAGCAAACAGCTAGACACCACGTCATCATGATCAGACGCCAATTATACGCCTCATTTTTGAAACATGTTCCTCTCTCTCGGTTGTGTCAATAGAGAGATGGCAACCCATTACGAGGGGAGAGTCAGGATGTAGCAAAGACTGAACAAAGGACGATCGCATATCCTGCTCTTGAGACCTGATGAATTGCCAAGAGATGGCCGAAACAGTCGACGCTTCACCAAGAGTGTCTGTTGACAGAACAAATGCATGTGACCACCCATTCCTCGTAACCAAGCTGAAGTGTTACAGCACTCCAACGTCAAAGAGCCAGAGCATAGTACCAACAAGCTCCCTCCATCAAAACCAGTAAACTCTTCGCCACGCCTGTACATTTGGCTGCCAGACAGAGATGAAACCTGAGGAGTTCTTTTGCTCACGAGCAATGCAGGCATGTTCCTCCTGCATGTTGATGGTGGAACCTCTGCACTGGTACCAAGATGATCTCCTTCACATCTTGGAAGAGTCGCCACGCAAAGACAGAGACTCCTGTCATCGACTGTATGGCTGATGGAGCAGCCATCTCCAATGCTGAAAGCCGGCTGCATCAAAGACCTTATAGAGTATGCACAACAGATCCATCCCAATATGTCACGAACTGCATAAACAGGTCATTGCCGGATCCTGTCTGATATTACCTTGCTGATTCACTGAAAAGGATAGTACAGTGCAAAAGCGGACAGTGTGCGAGATGTGCTGCCGCAGCCATACCAGACAACTGTCAGACACTTTCATCGCAGCCTACCTTGACTAATGGCCAGCAACAACCGAGCTTCAGTTCCTCTTCAGCAGCTCTCATGAATTGGTAATTGACCAGAGGACAAAAGCAAACTCGTCACTTATGATGGAGAGGCAGGCTCAGCAAGCCACTACTCCAAGATCTGACCTCACTCGCCCCATTAACCATGAAGAATCTGACGTCGATTCATTGTTTCTGCCATGCATCTCACGCAGTCCAGCATGGACCCAAACCATCATACTCATCCGGACTGTAGACACGATGTCTGTGGATGCATGCAGTGTCCCTGCACAGGAGTTGCAACCAGAATCCAAACTGTGGCTGCACCTTCGGAACAGGCCCAGAGTTTCCCTCACTATTCCTACCGCAGCCCCACACAATAAGCAGCTGATGGGACCTCGATGAGTAGCATAGCCCTCTGGGCCACCCACTGTCCAATTTCCACCTCTCAACTGAGACTACCTGTGTCTAGTTTCAATAGACATCGGCAGAACGATGCCCGTGGCATCTGGCGGTACTGCCAAACTCACTGAAGCGCTCTGCTGCTTTCCTCTTGCACCTCGTACATTACCAGACAGCAAATGCGCCATATTCATCGAGTTCGTGATTCGCTTTTGTATTGACGAACCAGCAAAATGCACCAACTTGACAATGCCATGAAACACTCTTTCGCAAGGTACTGAACAAGTGACAGCTCATCCTCCAACGAAGCAGCTCCTGGCTTAAACTATGTCAACGCAGGTAATCAATGGGACTGATGTGAGTGTCAGCATATGCTCCGCACAGAGTCTCCCATCCACCAACAACATTGGCATCTATCTTGGCCACTAACCCTCAGCCTTACTGAAGAGCACCAAACACGACAGACACCCACGACCACCTTTTCTGGGACAGCCATCATCAGACGAACCCTGAGGACCATCACGTGCTCGCTCAACAGCTGCATTATCACGACTTTGCTGTTCCTCTTGGTCCATCGTTTCATAGGATAACGCACTCTGGTCGTCGCACTCCCCGTCTCACTTCTACGCTTCCCCTCTCTTATCATCTCTAGTGACCTCTTATCCACGCTATTCGACTCCGAAATCTCTGTCATGTACTTGCCATCATTTACCCGCAATCCTGCTCATTCCTAGATTTAAGTCTCCCATCCTCTCACACCTTTCCCCTTATCCTTATCTCCTTCTCGTCTTATCGTGCGAGTCATCGCCAACGGCAGAGCCGACTCTATTCTTGCGAACGCCCTGGCTTCAGTTAGTAGCTTAAAGCGTCTCTAGCGCATCCAGCTTCATCACTAATGCCCGTGCCGTGATGCTCTTCGACTAATAATTCATTCAAAAGGACGTTGCCAATACCATCTGCATTGTTGTAGTCGGCTCTAGCAGTCTATGCCGTCCGAAGACGAGTGAGAGTTAAGATACTATAATAGTACGGTATAGTACTGTGTCCGACAGATCCGACATCTCTACTGACTCCTTGAACTTCTAGCTCTCTAAGCTCTTACGTCACATCCGGGGTTTCATGCTATAGCCTTCACACCCAGCTTGTAATCTCTTCCTTCTTTCTCATTAATCAGCATCTAACCTCGGTCGCTTTATCCTCTATACCTTATCACGTCTCTCTCTACTATTATTGCTCCATGCTTCTATCCATCCGCTATACCCCCTATTCTTCTTCACCTGGAATATTTACCGCCTCGAGCACTCATCGACATTCTTTTTATTCCCACCAAGGTCTCAGATGCTTATTCATCGCATTCCATTATTCTATTTTACATCTCTTATAATCCTCTATCATCTTAACCTGCACTATACTTGTATCTTCACCCATAGTTGTTCGAATCCCTGAGTATTTGACCTATACTCAGCTTGAAATTTGTGTGTCCAAATGCCGCAACTAATCATAGTGTAGTACTAAAATTATCCAAGACACGCATATCACTCTACGCTGTTATAGAATCCACTTTAAATTTCGTAATCATACCAGACATTTCCGCTAACCCCATTGTGCCCTCTGTCGCCTATGCATCCTCGCCTCACTGCACACTACAAGCCGTATCACTCATCATATATTACTCGGATACCAGCCGCACATCTACGATCAAATGACCGTCTGTTCCCATACTTACCGTGCCACATATAGTCTTGAACTCGACCCTAATATGATTATTATATGTCCAGATGTTTGAGCACTGCGCTATCTTGATTTGCGCACAACTTCCTCCATATCTGCCGCAACATCCTATACTTAGACTTATGTCTTTCACAGAGGCTAGTGTCCCACAGCACTCTCGCATACAACCTATTTATCGCTACCCGTTCATACACTTCTTCAAATCTGTCTAATACATTTCTCCCCCGTATTTTTGTGTGGCCACTTATATGTACCTCCTCACTCATTAATTTACTCATCTCACGAATTATCTCTCCTTCCAGCACGATATCCTACTTTTCTCTTGCTTTCCATCATAGCGACTGACCTCAACTTCACATGATCGAACGTGCGTTATAAGCTATCATTGGTCTCCCCTTGCTGTCTGCTCATCCATCATCGAACATAATTAACACTGCTTGATTTATTCTCTGATATGTCAGCACTTGCCGTCTTGACCTTAGTCTCCATGTTCATCAAGAGGTACATTCTAATGTTGTGCTCCGCAAACATCTTGATCTGAAACTCACTTAGATTGACCATTGCGTGCTATGTGGGAGTTTTTACCATCTTACACTCATTTTTGTAACTACGCCACATATTTCAACCAGCATTGTATAGAGCTCGGAAGGATCCCTGTGTGATATCTCTTATCTCGACTCCAGCTTGGATTCCGCCTCCCCCTCCTCCGTCTAGTGCACGCCACTATCTATAGCTCCAAATAAATATCACAACCTGTCTCTACTCTCGTCGATGTCCCGACGATGCATTTTTCTGTATGTCTTATTGATGGCTCTCTCCTCATCCTAGCTGGATATTCTTTTCTTGTACGATATAAGCTTCGCACTCATGCGTTCATTGCTCCAAGCTACTGCCACAACAACTTAAATCACATATCAGAAATCTTGGGTCATCACATCAGCTATTGTTATCTCTATCATGTATGCCTTGTCTCACTCCCGAATCCTGTGTGTACTACTGTTATTACTTCGCACCTACTACCAACGCACTTATGTCTATCTCTTTTTCTTCCTACCACCTTTCGTTCGATGCGCTCATCCTTCTTACCGCACCTGCGATTCCACTCATCCGCACGTTGGTTCTAGCATATCCTCGGCAGCATAGCTGCGCGCATGTGATCCATGCCCTCACACTCTCCACTTGCAGTTTCGAAAGAACTCTTGACAACCTGCTTCCGTTATAACCTCAGACCTACCTGCATCTAGCCACCTCCATTCTTGTGTTTTACGCTCGTCTCATACCGTAGTTCCGTGCACTTCGTCCATATTGACTATCAAAGTTCTGATACCTGTCATTATGCTATTGTCACTATAGCACCATTGTCTCTATTCTTCCCTCTGACCTTCTTCGGTAACCTCTTGAACATAGATTATTGACCCTTGTATTTAACATTACTGCGTATATGCTTTGCTGTAGCGACTTCTCCTCGTACTTCTTCGTCTCTATCTATCCCATTCTACCAGTTACTATCTATTCACCTTTCTTTCCTTGAGAGACTCTTTCCGTAACTTCATTTCACACTTCATAGACCACGAATGACTTCTCTGTGTCGTTCCATGCATTATTAGTCCCGCTATCACTTGCGAGGACAAACGAACGGGTATAAATAAGAGAGCATTTTCTTTGTACGTGCGTATTTAATCTTCACATCACTGTCTTGCCTAGCGCGCATCCTCGTATATAGCTCCTTACACTCTTCCTGAAGATAGCAGGCGAAATTACCCATCTCACACTCATGAAATATAGTTTAGTTTTTTATATGAAATATGACCACGCGACTAAACTAAACAAGGATCCCAATTACGCGAAACACTCAAGCCCAATTACATCATAATGTAAGTCCAGTGACTTCATATTCCTCTCTCTCCTACTCGGAGCGCAGTTTATATCCCTATGCGACCAGTATAGTCGAGGACCTACTTCAATGCTGAGTACTTCGTTCACAGTCCCTCCATGAATATCCCGCACCGGGTCTTCTGCACCATTAAACAGTTACTGTTTTTCGTCTCACCCGCGATGTCGGGCATCTTTGATTTCTGGGATAAAATGATGTCATATACGTTCAACTAAAAATGTCAGATCGTAATCCTCGAGTCGACTTACCCGAAAAAAGTTGTTTGTGCATGATTCTCGTTCCCTCGTGGCCTCAAAACAGAATTTTTCAATATGCCATTGATTTGGGATCTGCAAAAGCAGGATTTTGAGGAGGACAGGGGCTAATTCTGTTTAATAAAAGTCAATAGAAGTCCAAATCAATCTCAAACCTTAACAGCCAGAGAATGGTCATGAATTAGGTTCTTGCCTAATATTATTTACACGCCACATTTTATAAATTCTTCCTGTTTTTGTAAACATGTATTCATGTTCGGCGTTTACCTGTTTCTTATCGCGAGTAAAACATTTTGCATTAGTTTCCTCTTGTTTCGAATTTGCATTGCATTATGGATTTGCATTACCATACTGCGTTGAGATGGGGGTGAATTGGCCAATCAGCAGTAGGATTAAACTGTCGCCGTGACATCTGACTTCCCACTCTCAATGCCGACCGCCCATGGGTTACTATTGTCCCCGAGCACATCAATAGACCTCCGGACATAGCATGCCGCCAAGCCCTAATTCTACCTCGCTCGGCCCGTAGCTTTCCACTCCAATTCATCATAACAATCCGTTACAGCTAAATCTCTGATTGCCCCATACCACCCTCGAGTACCGCCCGATCTGCTCCGTTCATTCTCGCCATTTCTCTCCCCTCTAGCGTCGACCAAAGCATCTTTTCCAACCTTTCCGATCTGCCAGATGTCCCATCAACTACCCTCTGCTCTCTGTTCACCCACGCCTTTTTTTTATACTCACGTTCATGATTCCACAGAACTCGCAGCATGTCCTTCAGTCGACCCCGAGCACCCAATAACTGCCGCTTGAGAAGTATAGAGCCATGTAACGGTATCCTGCGAAGACAACCGGCGCAGCGCAGGAAAAAATCTTCGAAAACAAAACAAAAAAAATAACACCAGATAACGATTCCCTAGAATACCACATTCTATTAATAAGCTACTAGCCTAAGCACCTCTTCTTTTTTCTAGGAATACCTACCTGTCAATGATACTTCAAACTCACGGTACAACCCATGTAATTATATACATGTCCAATTCCTGTCCCACACTGATATATATCGTCTTAGATAGAACTCACAAAACAAATCCAAAAAGCTACCTTAATCACTATAGACTCCAGTCACAGATAAAACTCTCTTCATGTTTCCTGCAACAGGTGCAATCATGATGAAAATATCTAAGCCGCTGACGGGAGTTCGTCTCAGAATCGCATCATATCACAGCTTGTATAGAGACATTCGCACCATCTCTCACATCTCACTATCTCAGACGCTGGGCCAGAATAGACACACGATCCCTATGTGTGTGCATTATCCTTTGAGCTTGACTCGAGCTGAAACTTGAGAATCCTCGATCTGCATGTTCAAATCGGCACTGCGCCTGAATATAGTCACACTCTCATGGCAGTTTAACCCCCCAATGGAGCAAGCTGACAATGCTAAGTGCAATTCACATGTCTAGTGGTCGGCAATATAGTATGCCACGTATTCCCTTGCTTATTATTTCAACATTGCGTCATTTGTCGGACTTCTCGTGTGGTCATTAGCGTCGTCCTGTCCATTGACTTCCATCAATAGCATCAGAGCGATGCTGTTTCTATCGTCACCGAAATCAAAAAAGCCCCAACCACCGCTTACATGCTATTATGTATGTTCTAATGGTGGATTGAGAAGCATGAGCCATATTTCCCAGAACCCAGACCCACCTCACTTCCATGCCTCTTTGCCTATCTTCTTTGTCGTCCTCCAATCATCTCCTGTTCTTTTTCCTAAGCTGTCACGTTCTACCCCATACTCTTCCACAAACTTAGGCACCTACCGTCATCCTCCAGCTATAGAAGAAATCCCCCCACCCCTTCCATCTCCCCTGATCTTGTGTCCTGTTTCTTTGCATCACAAGAACCATCCCATAGCACCTACACTCACCGCAACCTGCCATAATAACTCACAATTCTCAATTCAGTTATGATCAACAAAAAAAGCTACTATGTCGCCTGAGTTCTTTGATTCTGCATCTATGCAAGACGACATGCACTACTCTTCGTTAAAGTGACTCGGCATTGCTCTCATTAGTACACTCGTTCCCCGCACTCGCGAGCGCACGAAATATGTATTTGAATTAATAAATCCGACGTTCTCTACAATTCTAGTCGGGCTTTTGTAAACCTGTTTGTCACCCTCGAGATTATAGGGCGGCAAAAAAGCCGACCGCTAGAAAGATAAACGAGCAGAGCAGTTCCTCGTTACTAGGTGTAGCGTTCTCGGTCAGAGGATTTTGGCCAACTTTTAAGTCACCTGACGACGAAAACGAAGTCTCTGAATTAATCGTAAGGAGTCGATGAAAAACTCGGTCCGTTCCTTAGCCAAATCATCAATACGAGATCTATCCCTGATGACGTTCAGATGAACCCCGCGACTAATCAATTCAAATTAAATTCAAATTGCAGAATGAGACGGAGAATAAACCACTTTTGAAAATACGAGGTACATATTCAATGCCATTTTTTGCACACACATGAAGCATTTATATCCAGTCGTAGAAAATCAGACAGTCATGTGACGTGTACGTATCAATATATCGAGATTCTTATTCATTATGACATGAAAGACAGGTCCAGACCTGGCTTATCGCACCGTATCTGACCTCACCATTTTCACTAACTATCTCTGACTCTTTTGAGTACCATGCCCAATAATGAATATAATCACTTCCTTTGTGAAGTTGAGCTACTTAGGTTTGTTGCAAAACCAAACTTATTGATTTTATTTCCACCTACAACGCATAGACAAACAATCAACTACCCCTCCAAATATACACATCCACTCCGCGTCAACAGTCCGACCACCAATCTTACTCCACCACTAATTGTTCCCATTAACATTTCAGACCACAATTGCAAATTCAAGAATCGCTTGAGAAAATAGATCTAGAGAGATAGATTTTCTTACCAACGTCATTTTCGCAATTCTTTGCCAACTTTGAAGTCACATCGTGCCACAATGCAGAAAAGGAAAGGCGCAATATCGAAAATCCACCCACACAATTATTTTAATACCTCATAATTGTCCCTAATTACCATATGCTATCTATATCAAATTCACTATCGCTTAGAAATGCGGATGGACATGATATTTAAAAATCGTTACGATTACTCTACAGGCGTAACTTCATACTGGTCGTCTTGAACATGACAACAATACAGCCCTCTCGGGTGGACTCTATAACTCCCATCCACCATCTCCAACCGCTTTAGCCTTCGAGCTCGAGCTCGTTATTGCAAGTCTCTATCACTAAACCATGACCAGATTCTTCCAACAAATCTTCAACTCTCACTTAGATACTCTATACGATTTCCTGCATTACGCTATCCACCCGACACCAATTATCCATACAACCACTTTCTGTCTCGTTTATCAATCACATGCTTCAGTAAAATTTCCAATATCCTAGACTTCAATGCGTACATGAAGAGCTTAGATATCCTATAAACTCGGAAGTCTTGAGCACTTGATATTTTAGATTACAGTTCCGTGCTCAATACTTCATCTAAATTTGGCTACTGAGCCTTGTTAATCCTATCCACACACACCCTGTCCTCACTATACACACAACATTGCACTTCAAACGAGTGCCCTTCAAACTGTTAACAGTATGAGCTATCGCTGCCCACACCCAAAACCCTAGATCCTTATCATTTCAAGTCCACTCAACACTCTATTAAGAGCGAATCATCTAACGAAACTAACAGCAATTGCTATAATAACAATCTAGTCTATTAAACAGTTGACAAGTTATTTCATCTCTCAGTACATATTAGCGCTCGGAGTGGTCTAATATATACCAACATTATTGTGATTGTGTCAGGAGCTTAATTATATACAAAGCCATCCTAGTTTGTTGATAAAATGAATCTCCAGATGTACCAATGAGGACACTGGCCAAAGTTATTTAATCACGAATTGTGTCATTTTCCGCTCATTTAAATACACAATACCCTTCCCCCAACCGAAGCGCCACATCATAGTTCACAAGTGTCAAAATATTTCAACCAATGATTGTGACGCGTCTTCATGCGTAAAGGAACTTGCTACATGTTCAAATTCCCAGTGGAAAACTTCAAGAATAAAATTTGCAAACCTACTGACTGCTGAAGAAATAACCCAATCTGCACCGAGTTCTGATGCTTAAGCCTTACTGAAAATATGTCATCATTCTCATTCTGTTACTCGACGCAATTTACAGCAACACACACTCCTGAGAGGCAAACTCGGTATACATTATCACAATAACAAGTCCTTCCCTCATGTTTTTCCTTTCCAAATGTTCTCAATTATTGTGGCCAAACACAATGGGAACAACTTGGATACAGGAGACTGCATTGTTGTTGCCAGTAGATCGATATCTCTTTTTGGGAAAAACATTAATCTGGCGCACGTATCGACTATATTACCACAGTTGTGTCTAGAGCGCGACCATAAGCATCAATCATCATATAAAGCAAACCTGCTGATGAATGATCATTACTGTTTGATTGTTCCGGAGTGTAAATACAAGCCCTCTGTATTTGAATCTGCTTGAATCATTCAAATTTCCTGAATATACCAATGCTCAAAAAGCCTTCTACAAAACGATCATCACAGTGAGATTTCGAAGAGGAACCAATATGTGTTTCCCCTCTAATCACAGTTCTCACCTTGAGAATAAAATAACTGCGCTCATCAGATCTCCTAAGATATCTCCACAATATACGATACCTAACTTCGTCAAATCTATATATCCACCGTCCTCGCTCTTATGCCTTTCTTTTGTCTTCCCTTCCCCTCCCCTCACGGTGATCTCACACGCCTAAATCCCCGTTTCACCACCAACACAACTCTCCCGTCAGGAGTCCATATGGAGAGGAAAGTGATAGCACAGATACCCGGATTGTAACCTTTCTAACAATTTTGTTTTTGGCTATGTAGAACTGCTTGCTCGATCAATCGCAATTCGTCGTCATGCGTTAAGAATTACTTCAGCATGATTATCATATATGTGATGTGGGAAATTAGTTAAAGCAACATCAAACACTCCGTAGTTTATGCAAGGTGTGTTTTTTTAGAACAAGAATCTGGATGAAGGGAAACCGTACACCTTCTCCTTCCCTTCCAACCTAATCGCCTCATGTTACCATCTCTGTCATCAAGCCCCATCTGTACACCCCCCGCTATTGATTATCTACGTCTACAACCCGCTACAATGACCAAACACCAATCGTATACACACACACACACACGAACACACGCCGTACCCGACATTTCACGCTTACCCCCAATCCCGTCTACTCGCACATCCAACACAACACAGACCACAGCAAAAGGCAAGCTAACAAAACGAGACCATCACGCCCACTCATTCCGAGCACGAACACAGGAACCCCCACCCACACGACTACCCCTGCTTTTCCCTCAAACCTCCCTAAACCTACGTAAGTCTATGGATACTGAAGTCAAATAATGTCCGAATCACCCCTTCCCTCTCCCCAGTCTATCCCAACTCTCTCGCTCTTCTACCCCTCCCCTTCACCATCTCACCCATCCTCTCGAATTTCCTTCAGTAAAAGTCGGGTTTTTAAATTTTGTATTTCCTCTTCCTTCAAATTTACTAGCCATTCTAGTGTTGTGCGGTTGAGTTTTGTTTGTCTGCAAGTCACTTACTCTTCATTACTGGCCCTAGATTCAACATCAGAAGCGTTACGCAGGTCAGCCATGACCCAATTCATGTGCATGTTTTTTTAATCTTTGCCGGAACAGTGTCATCTAGGTGGCATGGAAGGATAGAAATTCTGCCCTACAAAAAGCTTTTGTATGTTTGCGTTATACCCCTCCATTGGAAGGCCTTTAACAAGTCGCTCCCCAAAATTACCAGTAAAATTTTTAATTTTTTTTTATTTTTTTGATTTACCATTATTAAAACATGCCTCTTTATTTCATCTCCCCACTTTAATAGGAACAGAATAATGTATTTGCACATATTAACTTAAAGAAACTTTAAAAAACTAAGTTCCGAGGCTCGTATGAGAGCTACACACACAACGCACTAGCAAGGGCCCATGGACCTAGTCAAGGGCTCCCAAGTTGAGTGGTTTAAGGGATCGCCCAAAACCGTGTGCATAGTCACGCATACTTTGTATGCCCTCCGATCTGAAGGGACAGTAATAACTGGGCCATGACGACCGCCTAACATGGGGGAAGAAAGAGAATTCAGACTTTCCCAAAGAAAGCAGGATTTAACCGCAAGAGTGCGGCTTTGATGGCATTAATCGCGACTACAAAGAATCGACGTTCATTTTGTGATGGGATGGTCTTCTACATGATAAAGAGTGGTATGTGAACCTCGGTTTGAAACTTGGAACGGAGATATGCGAAAAACCACGTGTGGGTTTATTCAAAGTCCGGAAAAAAATGTATTGGATAAGGTGGTACATTTCTTATTGTTGTGATTTGACCGAAAGGGTTGTTGCGGGACCTTGAGCGTCCTCCTTATCCACAATGTTTACGATGGGACAATGTTCACTTGTCTCTCATTAGAAGACCCACAATGCAGCAAGGGTGAGCAAGGCTGCTCCATTGGACTTTAATCTAATAGACGAGCAATACTGTAAAGACGAAGGACCACCAGTCAGCGCAACCAAACTGACAGGTGATTCTGTACATGTAAAGCGCTATAATCCTTCAGCTTCATCGCTCGGGGAATGCCGCTGATATAACCCTTCTGTTTGTAACTCCTGTTTCGACAGGTAACAGAAGTTAGGAGCCAGGATCACCAGCCCAGAGGAGGGATCTATTACTCTCAGTGCTACGATCCCAAAACTCTTCTGTAATGGTTTGTCCAGCTTGCGAGCTCAAGTAGGCGCCGAATAGAGGGATCTTCTGACACACTGGGAGTTCCCAGCGCGAATGCTTTTTAATGTGTTTCCAGGAAAGTCATGGCAGATAGCTGAGGACACGAAGCTTTAAAAAAAAAGAAATTCTTTCCAGATGTATAATGTTGGGAGCGAAAATTTGGTCTGGTGGTTTTCGTAACACACGTCCTTTCACTAAGTAGCACTATACGTCGAAGAGAGAATTATTTCTGTAATCACTTCGATTTGTGCAAATTCTTCTTGCTGGACTTGTGACAAGCAGCTCATTCATTAGTTACATCTGTATCAGTAGAACCCGTTATTCATCTCTATATACCCAAATTGCAGGGAGCGAGACTGTGTATGCCGGGGTAGTAGAGGCAACAACTATGTACCGCAGGAGTGACTAACCGGCCCCAAAGAGAAAGAACATAGAAGAAAAACAAGAGAACAACTTGTCAACCGTTGATCGAAGATCATCCTCAGCAACCAAGTAAAAGTATCTAGGCCCAGAAACAGGCTTAACTCCTGTTGGTGAACCCCAGCCTGAATGACAGAGGATATAGAGAATTTACCTCTCAAACAAGTTAAGCTGGCTACAATCAGTATGACCTACGCAACAACAGACTAGGCACGAGTCTGCTAGCTCATGAAGGCGAACCAAATGGCCTCGGCACCCCTGGAGTCAAGAAGGGTTTGTGTGATAGATTGCAGAAGTTGCCCATACACGTTACCAATATATACGCCACGTATTTTGTGCGTCCATGTGGACTAAAGGCTGCCAACCATCGCACCATTTAAGACACCCGCTCCGACATGTCTTAGGAACCTCATCCATTAGGGAGACGACGGCACCGCGCTATCCAGTATCCGGTGTAAGTGACACTGCTCGGTCTGAAACCCAAATCTTGATAATCAGCAAATAAAGCTGCATTGGGAAGAGAGAGATTCAGTCTGAACGATTTCATTCCATTCACCTTGCTAGATTGGAAAGCTACTTGTCTTAGTTAAGGAGCTGTTTTTGTCACACTTTTTGATCAGGGCAGTGATTTAGCAGAACTTCCACGCACATGCAAGAGCCCGATATTCTGAAACCACATGGGATGACTGAGCAATGAGAGGTGAATAGAACAGAGAAGGCGTGAGCAAGGGCAGAAGAGCAGGCTTTGAGACACGGGCTGATGCACTCTGGACCGTGCAGAATCTGAGTCGAGGTTTGAAACAGCTCTCCACCTTGTTAGTGAGAAAAAGACACAGAGCTCCAGGGACAGTGATGTGGTGCACTGGGAAGGTGGGTTGAGAAAGTGATGGGCATTAGGACAACAAATTTCAATAGCTGCAAACCCGAGTATTAGACATTCAGCTTACTCTAATGTATAACCACGTGCAGCCATTGAGGTAAGGAGGGATTGGGAGGGGAATCATACACCAGAAACAGATTTGATTAACGCCACCAGGATTTCTTGAGGCAGAGAAGAGTTGAACGTCAGACTTAGATGAAGAAAGATGTTGTTTTCTGCTCATCCGAGGGTAGATACACACTGTTCCGAGCTCTTAGTGAAGAACTGAGACTCTGCCCAGTTCGTGGTTGCCTTCCATGCGCCAAAGGCAAGTGTTTCATGGACAACTGGGCCTCGCCGACAAAGTCTTTCAGTAACTATGGCGGGAGAAGGGAAGGACACCTAGAGAGACAGAGAGGGCGGAGAGAAATCTGTCGTGAAGTAGAGCAAGTTCTTTGAAAGATTTACCGAGGATGGAGTTGTGATTTGAAGCATAGTAGGTAGGAACCAGGCATGTAAGATTTAATACTGCTTTGGAGCCCTGCCAAGTCGGCTTTGCCGTGAATGCACAACTCGAGCGGCGGGAGGTGTTCTCTTGATAACACAGCAGAAGAGATGTCCCGTGACAGGAGTGGTCAAAGAACCGTTGAGCGGAGGTCACCCACCTGAGTCTCTCAGACAGATATTGTCCAGGGAAATTTGTTCAAATCAATCTAGAAGATGGAGTACCATTGGTAGGAAATCACCGGGTCGGGATAGATTGACGATTGAGTCATCCCAATGAGTCCACTTCTAATGAAAAGTTGCACATTGGCATCATTAGGTAATACACTGAAGTGAGAGTAGCAGACAACCATGTGCACATGGATGATTCAGAGACATTTGGACACCACACCTAGCAACTGGCGTATGCCAATTGGAAGCAAACATAAAGAGAGAAGTTTGGATGAGAGATAGGAAGATG
Organism: Eptatretus atami; assembly: GCA_035128595.1. Classification (NCBI taxonomy): domain Eukaryota; kingdom Metazoa; phylum Chordata; class Myxini; order Myxiniformes; family Myxinidae; genus Eptatretus; species Eptatretus atami. Next base: position 13,805 of record JAXMNL010000403.1, on the reverse strand, counting down.
GTCCAGTTTCGATAGTGAGTGTAGATGGAGTCATCTACTGTTCGTGGACCGGTAACAGTAAACAATGTATATAAACGTAGAGTGGAGTGAAGGGAAGCCGTAGTCCAGGTATTTCTGGGTGTGGGGATGAGGAAGGTGAGCAAGGAGATGTGACTGAATGAGTCCTTTGATGAAGAGAGCACCCTCCACCAGACGGAGGCTCAGGTTTGTCAACCGGAGGATGAACCGGGGAGAGATACTTCAGTCAAACACTCATGGAGAGGAAATTTCATGTTAGCAGATTATGTCTGTTTTGTCATGGCAGCCTGCTATCATGGAAAATCTGAAAGGTTGACGAAGCAACCGATTATTTGCAGTTCCACACTTTTAAGATGAGGAGGTGGAGTAGGAGCTTGGGCAGGGAGTACAAGAGGGGGAGGGAGGGAGGCCAACGGGAGGTAAGAGGGGTTGTTAAAAGAGTGTAGGGATTGCAAGAAAGCTGAGAGGGGCCGATTGAAGGAGAAAGCTCTGAGTGCTGGGGGGAGGGGACAAGAGACAGGAAAACGGACCGTTGAGTTTAGAGGTGGAGTGCGAAAGAATGAGGTGTAGAGGGCAGTGAGAAGGGAGGGCACGCTTGGTGGATGACGAGTGGGGGCAATCTTTGAGAAGATGCAACGTGAGAGGGGATGAAAGTGGAAAAGTGAGGGAGGAATTTTTGAGAAGTGATCGAAGAGGAGGCTTGGAGGAGAAGAATGGGATGGTTTGCTTTGTAGAGATGAGATATAGGGGTGAAGTTGGAGCCGTGATTACATGAAGTTGGAAAAAAATGGTGATAGGAAGTGAACATTCAATTGCCAAACTGTGTTTTTTAAAAGTGTTTAGTCGGAGATCGATTTAACACCATTCTTATGGATGCCCAATGAAGCGCAATCAAGAATGGAGAAGGCAAAAGCGCAGTAATAAGCTTGGATTTCGTTTACAAGGAGTGAAGAGAGGTCGAAATGAAGCGGCAGTCTGGTAAAAATTGGCACAAATGGAGTGCATGTGAAACAGTAAAGTAGTTCCAAGTGTAGATGAGGAAGTGGAACCATTAATAATGATCATCGTTTTTGTTGTTAATATTAATGGATTTGAAGATGTTTTCAACAATTAGTCATGGATAGTTGTCGAAAAATCGGAGGAGAAGACGAGGAAGATAAGAGAAGAATGAAGACAGAAATCGGAGAAGGTAGCTGTTGTTGTATTGTTGTTGGGTATTTTTTATTTTTATTTTGTTTAGTAAGACAAAGAGATTAGTTCGGGACGCAAGAGACGTTAGAAATGGTAGGAAGATAAATGAACTATGGTAAGGAATATGAAAATTAGAAGGTAATGGGTGAGAGAAAAACCAAGTAACAACAACAAAAAAACGACGAACCGGAAGGCTAACTAGAGCAACTAGGCGGAAAGGCCTAGGCCTCAAACACCCGTAAGAACGTCGACAAAAACTCACAAAGCACATTTTTTGAAACAAAACCCCAAGGAAAACTGAGAACACACAAGTGACATGATGAGGTGAGAAAAGTAAAAGTTAAAACGGGACAAATAACACCTGATCAGTTCAACTTTAGGGGATCATCGTCAGCAGAGTATAAATTCCCACTAAAAGAGACTCTCTCGAGCTCAAAACTCCGGAAACCGGAAGTACAGCTACGGTATCCTGACCCCACCGTTTTCCTCCGCGTCACCAAAACAAATTCACTGTTCTGAATATGATTTATCATTATATAAGCCAGAGTTATGTTATTTTGCTTCAGCACATAACCCGGTTTTTTGCTTTATCCAATAACAAAGCTATTATGAAATATTCCCCTATACATCCGCCCCAATAAAGTATTCAAGATAGTACAAATACGACTAAGTGTGACCTTGAACATGAGCCTCCTCGAGCCTTTGGGAACAGCTAATATGCTTCTCAAAACATTAATTGAGCCCAAACAAGTGTAAAGAAATCTCCCTACCCAACTTCCTAAGAGACTCGAAATGGTTTATTGCTCGAAGGCTGTTGAAAAAAACAAGATTCCATGAATATGCCCTTCGTTTCCCTGGGGCCGGTGGTCACAATTAACATTATTGCAAAACGGAAAAAATCAGTCGGATATATAATGAATAGATATAACATGACCCTCCACCAACCCCTACAGAAGATGTATTGCAGTCTATAAAATAGAAAATAACCTTCCTTTCCTATTTCCTGCCTTTTTCCATGAACACCTCAATTTCAATTTATGCAGAGTCCCTCGCCTCTAACCTCTACGGCATTTCCTCTCATGAAGTCAATTTGAGCGGAGCGGTCTCGCCACAACTCTTAAATTGGATGATCTGAGTCCGCCTGTCAATCGTCCATCTTTTCATTACATCCACGTTCAGAAGAGCCCACATCAAAAGACCAGAGACCAGTGAATCTGAACAGGTTCCCTTCATAAAAACTATAAGAACCCAAACAGCAATTTCTCCCCTTTATCCTTCCTGTATTTAACTAATGCTACATGGTCAGTGAGGCTTAAATGAGCGTGTACATAACTCAGATTCTCTCCAGGGGAGCCCGGCAATCTGCTCATGTGCTCGAGTAACAGAGGTCACAGATAACGACAACCCACAGATCTACACCTTCATTAAAACCCCCTTCTATTATTCTACACCACTGAAGGTCATGTTCTTGCCTGTTGGATGTGAACTCATTTGGTTTTTCTATTTACCGGAAACAAATTTTTTATTTCCTTAATCAGAAACTTGACAGGATTGCTTTCAAATGTCAAAAAAACCAACAGCCATGCAAAGGGTTTTGTGGACAGTTTAATCAAAGACAGCAAAGTGTACTCACAGAACATATTTGGGCATGTCGATTCCCTTGGAAAGCTACTGCAGGAGTGATGTTAAATGCCAATTGTCAAACACAAGCAAATTAGACCCTATACAAAGGGAACAGAGATAAGTAGTTTCGGGACGTAACCACTAACAGAGTTAAAGGACAAAATTGAGCCTGGAATTTAAACTGGGGGATGTGGGAAGACAATGGAAGGTCAGAGACCTGATGAGAAGATGGATATTACAGGGGAATCTGAAGAGCGAACTGACTTTTCGGATACAGGAGGGCACTATTGAAAGGTGGGTAAGGGTATCGAGGTTAAAAACAGATCCTGTGTTTGACTGGGATATCTAGATTAGTGACAGTTATTCATTGCAGACCTAGATCCTTCGTACGGTAGATGTATTAGAAAAGATGTGGAAATTGTTTTATTATTGATTTATTGAAGAGATTGGAAGTCTTAATATTATTTAAGATGAGGGAATAGTTGTACCTGTTTTTTATTGATATTATAGAGATCTGAAATGAACGCTCAAACGTCGATCTATACTTTAAAAATCCTGTTGTGAAATCATCAGCACCCAGATCAATGTTGCCACTTTTCTGTAATGCCATGTCTCTCACCAATTTCTTCCCTTGTTCTGTATATCATCGATATCAACTTGATCATAACTACATTAATCAATTAACATTTATCCTCCACTCGAGATTTAGCTTAATCCAAGCAAGCCTAAAAAACAGCTTTTTCTTGATAAACGTAATTTCTCATTTGTGGCTTGAAACGTCCCCAAAATCAGTAGCTCAATCGGTTACAAGCAACTGTCGATAGGATCAATTTCGTGGTTTGAAAATGTGTGAATCCCTCGTTTGCCTCGACTCCCCAGCCAAACCCAGCCCTCTACGCCTAACCGAATTCCAACCAAATTATAAATTCCCAGTCATTTCCCACTGTGGACATCCATCCATCTGCTAAATGCACAATATCCCAATTGTACATCGCGTGAATCGTATACTCCTCCTTCTCCCTCGTTCATTTATCGACACAAGTCTATATGGCATTGTCACCTGATCTCTCCTACTCAAAACATATCGCAGCGCTTACTTACACGTTATTTAACCAACTTTAAATATCACGCATTACCGCTTGATCCGTGTTTTCCGAGCAGTTATCCCGTAACTCTTGTTGAGACATCACGTGCTTTTACACACTCGTTCCACCAAGGATCAGAGAGGATGAGGGTACGTACGTCGACGTCAGGTTCCTTCTCGCTGTAAGATCATTACTTCGTCAATAGTCCGATTTCAGTCACACGGTTTGTCTTCAGTTTCCTTCACGACGGTCTGTCATATTCTCACCCTCCTAGTCCCAACAACTGAGTCTACTGCAACTGTTGATTGTACGGGAAACACACGATCATGAACATTGATACCATTGTTCCGTTCGATCTCGGTGGGGAAATGCGTGTGACCATCCCGCTTTTAATGCAATGGCATACGCGATGTGCTCGTGTCGAATCCACAGGAAAATATCTTCGCCGCCCATGCTCCTTTATGTGAACCATTCCACCGAGCGTCCATTGCCCCATCTGTGTCCACTTTCCAAGCCCGGTCCCAATGTTCGATCGCCCTGATTTGTAATTCTATGAGTTTTTGCTGTGTATGACACCAAGTCTGAGAAATCACCACCCTGTAATGTCAGAACCGAGTATCTCGATATAAAACAGTCGTTTGAAGGGGATCGGTCTCCGTCTCAATAGACGACACGGAGAGTTGGTCCCCAATGAACGGCCAGTATTACACCACCTGGGTGACCGTTCTCTCGACGATTGTGTCCTGAGACTGTGACAGCATGAGAACCATTCGCTTCTAATTTCCCTTCCACTCGTAGATCGAACATGGGTAGCAAGTCTCGAACGCACTCGTTGGTCGCGGACGTCACCACCGTGAGTTCAGGAGCCGCCTCGTGTCGCAAGCCACAGGGTTTCTAAAAAGCCGACAAGTACTCTCAGTCCCTGACCCACCAAGAGACACTGACCGACCAGTACAATTAGCCAGTCGATCCACCCCAGCGAGCTGCATAAAAACATATCCCGGCTAAAATCTTCGTAGACAACTCCGGGGGTGTCGCCACCTGCTGCAGCCTTGACCACTCTCCCACCCCGTTCTGAGTTGGCACTTTCTGCCTTGTAAAAATGATGAACATTTCGAAACTGGCGGATCGGTCACAGAAAGTTCATCTGCGGAGTCACAGAAGTCTGCCGGAAACAACTCTTGACACTTGTTGACACTCGTTGGAGAATGCGGCCGCTCCACACATCCCAGTTTCACAAGGCTGATATGGTAACAAGACTGAAACGCTCTATATCTAACTTCAGTAGGCTCCACTTCCAGCGCCCATCGACTCTTCGTCTTCTGGGCACCTCCATGCTCTGACCTGAGGAATGTACCATTGCGAGGCTTTCGAATGATGACAGAGTATCCCCGTAGCGAATCCCGTTCTTTATAAGCCCTGAGTATGGTCTAGTCAGTGATTCTCCCTCCCAGATCTGGTCGCTTGTTGCCCTTAATCTTGTGCTCATGCTGCCGCCTCTGCCCGCTCGTAGTGTGTATATAAGAATGTCCTATACATATCAGACTCTCTTCGGCCCACATGACCGTACCACTGGGAGTGTGCATAGAGTCCACTGGTGGTTCACAAACTGTCATGAGTGCCTGGGAGGAGGCCTCCGTCGCTGGGTGTAGACAACAAATGCATGGAGCGTCAGTGGAAGAGAATTCCTTTACTGATGGACAGCGTGTCCCCGATCACCGAATTGTCACCGTAACATTGTGGGGAAAAAAAGGAAAGAGTAGCACAGAGGTTTAGAGTATATAATATATAAACAAGGTTGAGTGTGGATGATATAAATAATAAACAAGAATGAGCGAAATAATAATTAATAAACAAATGCATGAGGAAAATATAATAACAACAAGGATTTGGTGAAATATAAATTAATAAAACAAGGTCAAGATCATAAACAAGCTACAGGCGAAATAATCATAAAAGTAAGTGTTAGGAGAATATTATAGTTTCACTGTTATGAAGAGTAATAAAACAAGATACATAGATATAATATTAGTGGAAGGTAATATATAAACAGGTACAGAGGAATATAATAAAAAGGTACAGGGACTTAATAATATTTAAGTGTACAGCCAACATTCACCAGGTAAAAAAGTAGTTTATTAAAAGTTCCCTCTGATTATTTAACGCCTCGTTGGTAGAGAATATTTATTTAACTTTTCTTCCTCTTCTGTAATTATCTTGTCCTGCCTACTGAATAGCCCTTCAATCTATGCGGTACCTTCTAGCATATCACATTCACCCCAGACGATAAGGGATAAATCGATCAGTTCATCGTCTTGCTGATGACAATACATGAAAACACAACTAACTTTATTGTTTTCACTTATTGCGCTGAAACACTTCATCTGAAAATGGAAAAAGTTCTCCGTGTATAAAAATGGACAACAAATTAAATTTTTATAATTCTTGTAAACACAAATAATATGTTTTGTTCCCTTGAGGGACTTGCAACAGGGAAATCAATTACATTCATTCTAGTTGAATCTTATCTCGTGTGAATCTATTAATAGTTTAAATGATCTACTAGAACACATTAAGCAAGTTTTGAATTTGAAATCACCACTTTGTATATTTACAATCGCAGAAAAATGACAAATAGCAGAACTCTTCTCATTGATTAACCAATCATCAAATCCTTTTCTATAGTATCAATGGTGTTGCCGACTTGATATTCGTGTCTCTTGTGTATGTTCATGGTGTTAATTATGTGTTGATTGACTCTCATCTATCCCGAGTGGAAATTCATCAACAAAAAAAATACCAGGCCATTGTCCTCACGCTCGTTTTCTACCCGCCCTATCTGAGAGTTTGAGATTCCTACTACTCGTAGGCTGTTTTAAATCACGTGTCTCGTCTTGTTATAACCGAAATGTTGCGCTCTCTATAACCACGCCACGCTGCAGACATTGTATGTCACAGAACAAGGAAACGTTCCGTCTCTATGCGCGAGTTATACTTCCTTGTTCTCTTACACTCTGGAAAGCCGCCACGTAATTATGATTGGAGCCCAAACGACCTTATCTGACAACTACGCCACAATAAACAGCCCTCCCTATCATTCACCAACTGTGCCAATTTCTCCTACTATGAAGAGATATAGCAAAAAAGACTACCAGACTTGTGCATGCTATGGGATATTTGACAATTTTTACGGAAAATCTCGTCCCGCAACATAAACAACAATCCTCGAAAATACTATCCTAATGATATCTTAGTAGGTGGTGTACAAACCGTAATCTGACACCACGCTCCAGGAATACTTTTAAAAATATCCCCATTTTGTGTATTTTTTCTACCTCACCCAATTGCTAAAACATGTTTATCAATTAAATTTAATTATAAACTTGCGAGAAACATAACAAAACCATACTCTAACTTGTCACAGAGCAACTTCCCAGAAACCTTCAGATTAGCAATACAGTCTTTAGGGAAATTTTCCCCATTTTACACATCTGGACCAATCAAATGTACACCACGTTTCATCGTGGGAATATCGAGATTCAGACAGCATTGCGGCTCGTAGGTATAGATTTTACTCAGAAACACCGAGAGTTGAAAAGACCCTTCCACTCCGTTTTCTCCAACACTACTGAGAGTCATGAATCACTCTCTTAATTGATTTCAACAATGATATATCAATATTCCGATGAATGACGATGAAGAATGTATTCATCTTGTGTAGTTATTAGCTGCCGATCATTTTTCATACACTGTTACACAAAACCCATTGCAGACTGAGAAAATCCCACATTCGATTACTCTTCCTTGATAAACATCTTGCACCATCCCACTCTCACCCTTTTGATGTCTTCAACCAGTACACCAACTAGACCAACTGTATGATAACCCAAAATTACTGTGCCCCGGATAACCTACTTCGGTTCCAGGTGCTCATATAATGAATCTTAACAGTTGGATGGCGTCTGCATGTGTAGTATTTGTTGCGCTGTGCGTGTGTGTGTGTGTGTGTGGTGCCTCTGTGTTTTTCGTGCAGAAAACAATAGAAAACCTTTTCGTGGTTTCTGTATGATATTATGTACCACATAACTCTACGATTCTTCAACGGAAGTGCTAAGTACATTTTTCATCTGTATTGGTATTCATCCTTTCGAACCTAACTTGTGCTTGTACGAGGTAACAAGTGTCACAACCACACTGGGAAACCTCCGATCGTATGTGTGTTCGAAGATTTCGTTCATCCAACCTTGAAAACACAAACGACTCACCTGGAAGAACCCGTTACAATTTCTGTGATTTCGAATTATTACTTACTTCAATACTTGAGAATACACTAATAAGTGTATGCTGTGTGCATTGGTGTGTGTGTGTGACGAGTATCACTGGAAAATGTGTGTGTGCATACAGTTGTTTCTGTGTTTTCGATGAGTTTTCGTTCATATTAGTTCAAACTTGAAATCACAACAACTCGTAGCTACCTGGTAGAAAAAACCCTACAAGTTCTTGTTTCGAAAGATTTTCAGACAGGTTATCAATCTGTTTATACAAAAACACAAGTTGTACTTGTGTTTAACTCCTCTCTTTGACTCATTAGTTAATTTTATTTTTTTTCAGACTGGGGAGAAACCGTTCTACCGAGGTTTGTTAAAACACCGGTCTGGTAAACCACACAACTTAATCTTCTGGAGGAATCATGACACGCCTCTATCTTTGTTTTCGAAGATTTAGTCTTTCAACCTTGAAAATACACAAACAAACTCACACTGGGGCGAGAAACCGTTACACTTTTTCGTGTTCTTTCCGATAGATTTCAACAGTTATCAAACTTCGAAACAAACACAACGACTACAACTTGTCTGGAACAACCTACGAGGCTTTTCGTGTGTTCGAAGGATTAGTCAGGTTATATCACCTTATTGAAAATTACACAAACAAACTCACCTGGAGAATAACCGTACATATTGTTTATCTGTTGAGTGTTTTTGAAGTTTATTCGTCAATATCAAACTGAAAATCCACAAACGACTCACCTGGGATAACACGTTACAACGTGTTTCTAGTTTTATTAGAATTTTTCGATTATATACATCTCTATGATAACTCCACTAAATCGACTCACACTAAAGGGTAGAAAGTAACACTCTTTACAAGTATTTCTTCGTTGTTTCTGACTGACTTTTATCAGCTCTTTATGTCCATCAAACTTAAATTTCAAACGAAAACTCACATACTGCTGTGATCAAACGCCCAGTATCCAAGTGTTCGTGTGTGTTGTCATCGAAAGACCAAATTTTCACCATGAACTTACAAAACTTAATCCCCAATAACAAGAACGAACTCACAAACGGGTGAAGAAGCCGTGAAGTTTGTCTTTGGCGAAAGAAATTTTTCATGTTCTGTTTCGAAGTTATTTCAAGTCCAGTTCTACTTCGAGTGCTTTGAATATAAACAATATAACAGATCTCACACTGATGGAATAGAGTTGGTTGTGGATCTCTTCCCTGTGAGGATTCCCGGTGTGTCAAGTTAAAGCATAACAATTGATGATCGTAAATCGTTAGTCAGACGGGAAATACCACAAACCTTTCATAGCTTCATAGTACAGACTCCTCAAACTTGGAAGAGTAATCTCGTAATAAACACCTATCAACAAAGCCAGATGCCGATCTCTTGGAAACAAAATAGCTGGCCCTGACAGTGCAACAAAAATACCCTCTCCTCTCCGCTCACCCACTGCTTGTCTTGGTGTAGCCAGTGTCCCCATCCACCGCCCCCCAATTCGCAGTACTCATGTCCCCCAAAACCCCCTTCTGCTAAAAACTTCCAAAAATCACGAACACTGCTCACCTTCACTCTTACTTTGTGTCATCGTAGCGACCCTTCCCTTCTGTAGATCTCTGTCATGCCCTGTAGACAGTTGATCCCCAGACCCTGCCATATCAATCTGATGCCACTGACCTTCGTGTGACCCCAGTGCCGGGCGTGCATACGGCAAGCCCGTGCAATTACACCTTATGTGGATAGTATGAGCGTAGGATTTTGCACTTGACATGTTTATGACACATGAGTTGCAGTAAAAAACGTATTTAATCCGGGCATAATCTTATATTTGAATGACTGAAGACAATTTTTGTGCTTCCTCTCGGTCGCGTCACGTTTTTCTCAATTGGTACAGTGAACCTGAGAAATTTGACACAGGGTGTTTACTTCAAAAGACGACGTTTGCACATCGGACTTTCTTCACAAGTAGTGCAACACCAAAAAGAATTTCGGGGTACAAACGTTTATGTAGGGGCGCACATTATTATAGCACATGGAAGTACATCGACTGTTTCCGGCTGCTTACAAGAGCCACCCTGTGCTTGCGATGGTAATTTAACGGGAATTCCGTCTTGTGACCGGTTTTGTTCAGTTTATATATTGCGCGATACGCCAATATATGACGCTGCTAAACATACCCTTGTTACTCTGTTTCCCATAACGCCCTTTAACAAACAAGAACATGTCTCATGTCTAGGGACTCATAGTTCAAAAACATAACCACTATTATTTATATTGCTTTTTGTAATTGGATTATGTGCGCCCGTGGGATTGATTAAATTCATGCCTCTTTTTGGTAAGTGTTCTTGCCAGCGTCTCGATTGTCGTGACATCACCTGACGAGAGGTCAAGGTGAAATCTCGTGGCTGCTCAGTGACATCCGCTTCTACATCTGTGGCTTTGGGAAGCATGGTGGATTTATACAGAAGGGTAACACTCTGTATTCTTCTCATATATTTCCACCTTGTCTATCGAAGTTTACACCCTGTCTTTGAACTTCGCGTTGACGTTATCCAATCAATGTTCGTGCGTTTCTGCTATGGACCTGTTGAAGCACGTCCATCAGGGCGGGGGAAAACACCCTGGGGCGAACGTGATCTGTGGTCAGGGGCGTGTTGAAGGAAACCGGAATTTGTGGTGATGGTAGAAGTGAATGGGTCATCGATCGAGATATGAACAGGGTAAACGTTAAGAAAGAAATGTGGCTTGTCTTCAACCTGCTCTTATCCTTTTACGGGGCCTTAGGAGCACCTGCAACGTCTTGTGTTTCTCACTTAGCAATTTTTAATTAAATACACATTCCAACTCGTTCCCACGCCCATGGAGAAGAAAAGAGTTGCCTATGGGGTTTAGTGCTGTGGGTCAATCGAACTGTGTAACGTGTTTTTACCCGTTTAACATTGAGAGATGTATCCTGCCTGTACTGAGTTCATGTAATTGCTGTGATGGTAAAAGCCTAATAAAGACTTCATTTGAATTATCTTCTTCTTTACGCACAATTGGACGATTCACACTTCTTCGTGTCAAGTGTTTTTGGTCCTAATGGACATCTTAATCTACGAGTCCGCTAGTGCGCAGACCTTACGCATCGACGAAGTAGTTGCAGAAATTTTAATTGTCAGGCCAGGTGACAGCTCGCTATCTTCGCAGGAACGGACAGTATCTGTTTTCGTTCACCGAACTAATGCTGGCAGATTGGACGCCAGCTAACGGTCGTATCGGTTGACCACCAGCTGTATGATATCTTCCCTCTGCGTTGAAACACCGGATTGACGGTAAACTGGTCGGGGATTCAAGCACCGAGAGCACGATTGCGTACCTGTGAGGCATCCATTGAGAAGTTAATGACACTCTTTAAAGTTGTCCATTTGACTATGATGCATTGTTTCGGGGAGATCTATCTTTGATTCTTTTCTATTCCCGACAGAACGGAGCCAGCATTTTCCACACAATAGTAACCTGCCAACTGGCTCGCTCTCATATTATTGCGTATCCTACACCAAGCACCGCATCTCGCCGACGGGCTTCAACAAGATATTTGTGTATGAAGATGTGCAGTTCAAGAATCGATGAAAAAATTTCCAGAACAGCCAGCTCCACACCGAAGCAAGGCGATGTATATCATTCATCATGGGTTAAGGCGACAGAGGGCTATTGACTAGACACCTATCAAGGATCGCTCGACGGTTTGGTCACGTCCCTCAGTTGACATTGTCGGATCTTGTAAGCAGCAGTGGTACTCACTTGTGAAGAAAGAAAGCATAAAGGTAATCTTTTCTGATCACAGTATTCCTGACGAGTTAAAGAGAGGAGCATTAGATGAGGGAATCCGCGCGTATAAGTTGGTACAGGAACCGATTGCCGCGGTGCGAGAGATTCGTACTTGATTTACGCATCAAGCTCGGCGCTGAAACGTTTGGAGATGTGTGGAAGCAAACATATCTTTTAACACGGGTTTCCCCGCTGTCCTACCTGGAAAGGCATGTCTGGATCGCACGCGCACCGCTCCACCTTTGCACTCATCTCCGGTACATCACTCCGAACTCTGATTCAATACATGCCACAGGTCCACCCAAATAGAGGATGCGAGTGGAGAGAGAGGGAGGAGAGATTCAGAGGCGTTGAGCTAATGAGGAGGAAACGGAGAGATTAATGGGTGGGAGAGTCGGGGTAGATTTCTTGGTCAGTTTTACAGCACCAGACTTGATGAGATCGAACCACTGTGTTGGAGGACTCGGGCTTATTGTACGTGAACCCTCCGGTGGGGAGGAGGGGCATTAAGTACCGGGAACCCCGATGGAGAAAGGGCTGTCAAGAGACACGAGAAGCCGCGTGGGAAAAGGGGCTTGTAACGCCCCCGGGAAAAGGTTCGTGACCCGGACCTGGGGGGAAAAGGGTTCCGTACCCGGACCCTTGGACAAGAGGGTTCTACCTGGAAAAAAATGGCGAGATACCGTTTTACCAGGAAAAAAGGGCAGAGGGAAAGGTGTCAAAAAAAATTTCCGCAATTTACTTTTGTAATTCCTGTGAATAACATGAACACTAAAGATCTACTTCCCCCTTACAATCAATATGTAATTCCAAGGACTGTTATACTGATCCAGTCCACTCAACAAAATTTTTTTTTTTCGTAAAATAGTATTCCTGCATGCTTCAATTAATGTTAATACACATCTGTTCCACACGTCCTTGTCTGGCTTCAGACCTAGGGGGATTCCTTAATTACCCTGCAAAATAAGAGGATAATAAAGGGGTTTGTCCACGCACGTGGAAAGAGTTTTTTCTACTACGTACCTGGGTCGAAAAGACTTTCGCTACCGTAGAAAAAGTGGTTTTTGAAACTATGTTTCGAAATTAATTCTTTTATACCCAGGTGAAATAATGAAATAAGTTGGTGTTAACATGTTTTTTCTGGCATACTCGCGGTAACGCGTTCCTTTGAGCCCAGAAGGGAAATGGTGGTGTTGAGGCGTAATGAATCGTCCCTTACTCTGGACTCCTGCGTACCTGGGAAAGGGGTTAGGTACCGGGGAAAAGGGCTTTACCCCCCCCTTTTCCCGGTACCAAACCCCCTTTCCCCAGGTACCAAACCCCCTTTTCCCGGGTACCAAACCCCCTTTTTCACCCTCTTCCCGGGTACCAAACCCCTTGGGTCTGAAGCCAAGAAAGCGTTTGCAAGATGTGTTTTAACATTAATGTCATGCAGGACATTACACGA
>JAXMNL010000402.1:30152-50437 GCA_035128595.1 Eptatretus atami | reverse complement strand
CAGAAATTCACCAAAACTTGGGAGTTATGATCACTACGTGGCAAGAAGGTGCGGGACAGGTATAATTTTTGGCCCCGCCCCATGTGGCGGGGTCAAAAGGTCAAATAACAAAAAAATGCACAATGACGGGCACATTTTAAAACATTCTTAAATGGAACTATGTACACGCAATCAACATCGGGAGAGGCATGAAAAATGTAACCTTTTTTGGATTTGACCCCCGGTTTCATCACGATCTCATATCTTTCCCCATCCAAAATCTTGATCTTTTCTACACCCGTTAACTCTCTGGCCTGCCCCCCCATCCCCGCCCTGTTTGTGATCTGTGCCCCCCATATTTCCGTAGGGCGCTCAAGGTCCGCGAGCAACTCTCTTCTGGTGAAACTACCAACATGTAGAATCGCTGCTCACCTTCACTCTTTCATTCCTCTTTTTCCCGCCTTTGGAACAAACTTCCACTTACTCTTCAATCCCACTCTACCCTCCAGGTCTTCAAAACAGTTGTCTTTCTTCTTCTACGTTAAGCTTTCGTCCGCAGCCTGATGGAGTCCTGCTCTCCCCTCTGGGCTGGTGCTCCCACCTCTCACCTTTCTAGACTTCACACTGTGGAAACCAAAGCTTTTAGAAACGTTGGTGTCTCCCACGATGAAGCTGAGTCTTTTGGTCTCTCACTCTCTCACCGCAGGCAGGTCAGTTCTGGATGCAAACACCGAGGATTCAACAGTTATACTGGGTTCTGGATTCGAACCCAGGCTAGGACAAAAGGTCAGGGCGAGTGGACACACCATGGGCCTTTCCTGCCATCACGGAAAACGGCATGAAACTATTTATGCTATGGCATTAAAGCCCAGAAGAAATGGAAATAATATGGCATATTAAACCCCAGGAAGAATAGAATTACCTGGAGATTAAACCCCAGGAAAGAAATAGGGACATCATGGATTAAACCTAAAGAAATGGAATCAATGTGGGCATTAAACCCCAGGGAAAAAGAATCAGTGGATTAAAACCCGGACGGAAATGGAAACATATGGATTAACCCAAGTAGAACATGTTGGAAACCAGGAAAAGACATTGTTACAGAGAAGGGAATCTATTAACAGAGTTGGCACGAATTAAAGCTAGAAAGTATGGGCATTCCCCAGTAAATTGAAGAATGGAATAAGAAATGAAGATAGATACATGATGAATATGCATTAAACTGCGTAAAGGATCATGGGAAAATCAGAAGAATGGGAATCTTATGGCATTAACCCCCAATAAGGAAAATGGGAATCAGTATGGACATATAAACTCCAGTAAGAAATGGGAATGCGTGGTGGGATTAAACCCAGCAGATATTGGGATTAATACTGAGAATGGAAATCGATGAATCCCCTCGATGACAAACAACGAACCTGGATTGAGCGAGAGTAATGAACCGGTGGCAGAAGCCCGGCCTTGTCTTCCATGGGATTTTAAACTGAACCTGAAAAATAAAATGAGAGAAACACATGAAAACACGTGAGATGATTAAAACCTGTTTGTTTCATGCAGTAATTAAATAAATAACCAGTGGGGGCAAGGGGGTTGAAGGGGCAGTTGTCATGAGAAACATCTACAACACAATAAAACACTGGATAAGAAAAACAAGATGAGACAAAAAAAATGTAATTGCGGAGCAAAGGTTCCCAACCTGTGGTTCACAGACCGCAGTCCCCGAGTAATCCTGACCAGATCTACACGACCCTCACCAATCTAAAGTACAGCTTCGGGGAGAAGACAAGGTATCAGGAACATCTGCAAAGCCTCAAAGGACAAAACAACTACGCGACTACTTTCCTGTCTCCAGCACCTCGCCTTCCTCTTCTTGCTGTGTTTCATTCAGCTTGTGTGCAGCTTGTTCACCCCATGTCCTTTGCTGTTGATGTTTCCCCCCCCAATCCAACTTGTTCCTTCCATTCTGCTCTCACTCTTCCATGAGCCCTCGACCAGTTACACAAAAAACAGGCACTGAGCACCTGCGCGTCCAATGATCCACGATCCTGGAGTTCCCGAAACTTTGAGGTTGGGAATGGGTCAGAGCACGCATGAGCTCGGGAACCACCGGGACTGTAGTCTGTCGAGCATCGGTTAGTTTAACGGCAATATTTAACCCGGGGTTACCATGCAACAAGAACAACAAAGTGCTTGAAGATTGAAGGAATCAAGCGATTCACCGCCTGCGCATGTTGATGTTAAAGGTACAGATGAGAGGAAAGATAACCCTGTGCGACCCACACGTGATTTATTGTTCACGTGTTACTGTCAATTGACCAATGGGGTAACGAGGAGGGGAGGGGTCAAAATAAACAAACAAATAAATAATAGCACGTAATGATCTCAATCAAAAATGCACTGAAGATGGTGTCTGTAGTCTCCGCTATGTACAAAAGCGGACTGTGTGATATCCATAAAAATGTACCTGGGAGAACCCTCACCTCCTTTCTACCTTCTGAGCACCGAGGAGGCGGGCGGATCCAAGCACGTTCCTAGGAGGAGAAGGTAGGTGAGAATGACTCGAATTTGGACGGAGACAAAGAAGAATGGAGAGTTCGGGTGCAAGTACCACCTTGATCGGAGCAATCAGAGCGGACGGATGCATTGTGGGTAGGAAGGTTGTTGAGATGGATCTGTCTTCGGAGCCCTAGGAAATAAATAATAATTTAAACAAAATTTTATAATCACAACCATCGTTCGAAAAAGCTTTTGATGTACTGTTCCTCACTACCCATCTACATATTATGTACGCACGAAGGCAAGATATTTGACCTTCCAAACGGTTCCCAATATTCCTCCTCCCTCCCAACAAACCGCTGTTCACCTCCTTCCCATTTTACCCATCATCCATCTCCCCTGATATTCAAACCCCCTCGACATGCTCATTACCCTCCGAGTCAAGGCTGCTCAAGCTCGGGGTGAGCGACAAAAGAGGAAGTCCCTGCTTCCAGGGACGATGAGGTGCCTGGGTTAAAGGACGAGCACAATGACGGCTCGGGGAGCTTCAAGCACAGGTCCTGCTGAGTCATCTCTGAGGGACACTTCCTCCACTCCGTCCTCTCCAGGCTGCTCAAAGCTCGGGTGGAGCGACAAATGGGGAAGTCTGATGGTGCCTGGGTTTAAAGGACGAGCCACAATGACGGCTCGGGAGCTCAAGCACAGGTCTGCTGAGTCATCTCTGAGGGACACTTCCTCCACTCCGTCCTTCCAGGCTGCTCAAGCTCGGGGTGAGCGACAAAAGGGGAAGTCCCTGCTTCCAGGGACGATGAGGTGCCTGGGTAAAGGACGAGCACAATGACGGCTCGGGGAGCTCAAGCACAGGTCTCTGCTGATCATCTCTGAGGGACACTTCCTCCACTCCGTCTCCTCCAGGCTGCTCCCAAGCCGGGGTGAGCGACAAAAGGGAAGTCCCTGCTTCAGGGACGATAAAGGTGCCTGGGTTAAAAGGACGAGCACAATGAGCTCGGGGAGCTCAAGCACAGGTCCTGCTGAGTCATCTCTGAGGGACACTTCCTCCACTCCGTCCTCCAGGCTGCTTCAAGCTCGGGGTGAAGCGACAAAGAGGGGAAGTCCCGCTTCCAGGGACGATGAGGTGCCTGGGTTAAAGGACGAGCACAATGACGGCTCGGGGAGCTCAAGCTCAGGGTCCTTGCCTGAGTCATCTCTTGAGGACACTTCCTCCACCTCCTCCTCCAGGCTGCTAAGCTTCGGGTGAGCGAAAAAGGAGGTGGATAGTCAACCTGCTTGCAGGGACGAGAGGTGCTGGTTAAGACGAGCACAACTGATGGCTCGGGCAGGCTCAAGGCCACAGGTCCTGCTGAGTCATCTCTGATAGGGAACTCCTCCACTCCGCCTGCCTCCAGGCTGCTCAAAGGCTCGGGGTGGAACGAGCAAAAGAATTTAGGAGGAGTCCATGCTTCCAGGGACGATGAGGTGCTGGGCTAAAGGCGAGGCACAATGAGAGCTCGGGGAGCTCAAGCCAGGTCCTGCTGAGTCATCTCTGAGGGCATTCCACTCTCCTCCAGGCTCAACCGGGTGGCGCAAAGGAGTCTCTCAGACATGAGGTGGCGGTAAGGAAGACAATAGCGGAGACCAAAGGAGATCTGTGATGTTCTTAGGAAGTCTCACTCGTTTCAGTGCGAAAAGTTGTGAGATGGGATAGATAACAAAAAATGAATACACCGCCCCCGCCCCCCAAAAAATCAAAACAACAACAAACAAAAAACATGACCCATGACTCAACACCCTGCCCCTCTGCGCCTTCTCACCTGGCTCCAGTTGAAACTCCATAACGCACAAAACCACAAAGTTCAACCAACTTCAATCGATGGACGTCTTCGCTCTAGCAAGGTCCTCACACCAACGCAGCAAGATTGGTCTTTCTCCAAACGATTTAATCTCTGGGGAGGACAGGAAGAGAAAAAACAACTACACTTATTATCAATAGCGTCACACGAAAAGACAAAGGGTTTCAAAACAATTCAAAAAATATCGAACAGGCGATTCGCCGGAAACACCACCCTTGGGGACTCCAGGTGGATGTTAGGAGCAAGACACGATGCCAGACCGGATCGAAAGCACAAGATAACGTCCAGAGGGATGGCCCTGATGTCGTGTCCTCATATTGAGGGTGTCCATACCGTTGGCGGGTGACGTGGAGATCAGCAGTGTCACAAGGTGGAGTGAACCTTGTCCGAATCTAAATTGGTGATCTGTGATGATGTGAGATGAGGTTGTTTGAGAAAAGGAAATGATTTCGATCATTGTGCCTTGGGCTAAAGGGGCTGTTAGAGGCGGGTTAGAGGCGTTGTTGTTGATGACCCGTCACAACGTTCATGGTGTCAGGTGTTGTTGAGACCGCGTCACACGTTCATGGTGTCAGGTGTTGTTGAGACCCGTTCACAACGTTCATCGGTGCTCAGGTTGTGACCTTCACAGTCTTGGCAGGTGGGAGACCCGTCACACGTTCATGGTGTCAGGTGTGTTGAGACCCGTCACACGTTTCATGGGGTGGGGTCTGGTTTGGTTGTTGAGACCCGTCCACACGTTTCATGGTGTCAGGTGTTGTGAGACCTGTGCACACGTTCCATGGTGTCCAGGTGTTGTTGAGAACCGATCACATCATGGTTCAGTTGTTAGCGCCATACACGTCAGTGTCAGGTGTTTGAAGACCTGCCACACATTCATGGTGTCAGGTGTTTGGACCTGTCACACGTTCAGTGGTTCAGGTGTTGTTGAGACCCGTCACACGTTTCATGGTTCAAAGGTGTTGTGAGACCCGTCACACGTTCATGGTGTCAGGTGTTGTTGAGACGCCGTCACACGTTCATCGGTGTCAGGTGTTGGTTGAGACCCTGTCACAGTTCTGGTGTCAGTGTGAGACTGTCACCATAGGTGTATGTTGTGAGATCCCGTCACACGTTCATGGGTGTCAGGTGTGTTGAGACCGTGTCACAACGGTTCATGGTGTCAGGTGTTGTATTGAGACGCTCGTCACACGTTCATGGCTGTCAGGTGTTGTTGAGACCTGTCACACGTTCATTCAGGGTGTTACCTCAACGTCGTGTCATGTTGATTGGACCTGTCCCACGTTTCATTGGTGTCAGGCTTGTTAAGACTGTCACACGTTTCATGATGTCAAGTGTTGTTGAGACCTGTCACACGTTCATGGTGTCAGGTGTTGTTGAAACATGTTCACATACGTTATGGTGTCAGGTGTTGTTGAAACATGTACACTTCGTGTGTCATGTGTTGTTGAAAACAGTCACGACGTTCATGGTGTCAGGTGTTGATTGAACCTGTCGACACGTTTCATGTTCCAGGTGTTGATGAGGACTTTGCTGGAAGGTTTGTTTTCACACCAAAATCACAAACTCTAATCATCTGATGTTTTTTGTTTTTTTTTTTTTTCAGAAACCCCGAAAGGACATCACACCCGTCACCAGCAGTAATAAAAGAATGTAAGCGAAAGTGCCCGATGGGGATTAATGCCGTAAGAGAATTCTGACGAATGTTTTGGGTGTCATCGCACGCCGGTCGTCGATGCTATTGATGTAACAAGATACCGATGAAGTACCAAGCATACTGATGAGGTACCAAGATCTGATGAGGTATGAAATAATGATGAGGCAACCATGTTACTGATGAAGTCCGGCATACTATTGATTACAACAAAGATGCTGATGAGGTACCAGAAACTGAATGAGGTGATCATGATAATGATAGGTACTATGATACTAGATGAGGTACCATGATACTTGAGAATCATCTGGGCATCTATTGATGCACAACATTACTGACTGGGCTACCAGCATTTCTGATGAGTATAAGCAATACTGAATGAGGTAGCAAGAACTGATGAGGTACATGAATTGACCATTGATACTGATGAGGTACATTGGATCACTGATGAGGGTACCAGCATCTATGAGTTCGATCGCGCCAATACTATTGATGCACAAAGATACTGACTGGTACCAGCAATTCTGATGAGGTATCCATTACTGATGAGTACCGAGCATATGATAGTACCCAAATATACTGATGAGGTACTGGACACTGAGAGGTACGCCACACTCTCTGTTTGCGATTGACACCCAAACATTCGTTCAGAAGTTCTGCTTACGGCATAATCCCCATCGGCACTTTCGTTTACATTCTCTTTATTATTCTGCTTTGGTACGGGTTGTATTGTCTCGGGGTTCTCTGAAAAAAAAACAAAGAAAAAACATCAGATATTAGAGTGTGATTTTGGTGAAACAAACCCTCCACAGCAAAGTTCTCGATCAACCACCTGACACCATGAAACGTTGAACAGGTTCTCACAAAAACACCTGACACCATGAACGTTGGTGACATGTTTCCAAACAACACATCGACACCACGAACCGTGTGACATGTTTCAACAACAACCTGGCCACATGAACGTGTGACATGTTTCAAAAACACCTGACACCATGAACTTGACAGGGTCTCAACCAACATTGACATCATGAACGTGTGGACAGGTCTCAACAAGACCTACCACCATGAACGTTTGGGGACAGGTTTTCTCAACAAAACCACCTGACAGCATGAACGTGTGACGGGTCTCAACAACACCTTGGCACCTTGAACGGTGACACGTCTCAACAACAACTGACACCAGAACGGTTGAACAGGTCTCAACAACACCTGACACCAATTGAACGTGTGACAGGTTCTCAACAACACCTGACACAGTAACGTTGACGGATCTCAACAACACCTGACACCATGAACGGTGAAGGGTCTCAACAACACCTGACACGATGAACGTGTGACGGGTACTCAACAACACTGACCACCATGAACGTGTGACAGGTCTCAACAACACCTGACACCATGAACGGTGACGGTCTCAACAACCACCTGACACCATGAACGTTGACGGTCTTCAACAACAACTGGACACCAATGAACGTGTGACAGGTCTCAAAAAACACCTGACACCGATGAAGTGTGGCAGTCTCCAACAACACCTGACACCATGAACCGTGTACAGTCCAAACAACAACCTGACCACAGAACGTGTGACAGGTCTCAACAAACCACCTTACACCTGAACGGTGGACGGGTCCAACAAAACACCAGACACCATTGAACGTGTGACGGGTCTCAACAACACCTGACATCATGAAACGTGTACGGTCTTCAACAACACCTGGACACCATTGAACGTGTGAACGGGTCTCAACAACAAACCTGACACCATGAACGTGTGAAGGTTTTCTAAACAACACCTGACACATTGAACGTGTGACGGTCTCAACAACACGCCTTCTAACACGCTTCTAACAGCCCTTTTAGCCCTAGGCACCAAATGATCCGAAATCATCCTTTTCTCCCAACAATCTCATCTCACACATCATCAGATCACAATTTAGATTCGACAAGGTCACTCCAACCTTGGACATTAGCTATCTTCCACACTCACCCGCAACGATGGGACACCTCAATATGAGACACGGACATCAGGCCATCCCTCTGGACGTATCTTGTGCTTTCGATCCGGTCTGGCATCGTGTCTTGCTCCCCAAACGATCCACCTGGAGTCCCCAAGGCGGTGTTCTCGGCGAATCCCTGTTCGATATTTTTTGATTGTTTGAAAAACCCTTTGTCTTTTCGTTTGTGGACGCCATTGAATAATGAAATAGTTGTTTCTCTTCCTGTCTCCGCAGAGAATAATCTTTGAGGAAAGACAATCTTGCTGCGGTGATTGTGGAGGGACTTGGAGAGACGACGTCCCATCGATTTGAAGTTGGTTGAACTTTGTGTTTTGTGCGTTATGGAGTTTCAACTGGAGCCAGGTGAGGAGGGGCCAGAGGGGCATGGGGTGTTGAGTCATGGCATTGTTTTTTTGCTTGTTTTTTTTTTTGGGGGGGGGAGGGTTATTTCATTGTTTGTCTATCTACATCCCCACATTGCTCTTCAACCTCTTTCTTGCAGTACTGGAAAGGACGGAGTGGAGGAAGTGTCCCTCAAGATGATTCAGCAGACCTGGCTTGAGCTCCTCCGACGTCCATTGTGTACTCTTCCTTTAACCCAGGCACCTCATCGTCCCTGGAAGCAGGGACTTCCCTTTTGTCGTCGACCCCGAGCTTGAGCAGCCTGGAGAGGACGAGTGGAGGAAGTGTCCTCAGAGATGACTCAGCAGGACCTGTGCTTGAGCTCCCCGAGCCATCATGTGCTCGTCCTTTAACCCAAGCACCTCATCGTCCCTGGAAGCAGGGACTTCCCCTCTTTTGTCGTCACCCCGAGCTTGAGCAGCCTGGAGGAGGACGGAGTAGGAGGAAGTGTCCTCAGAGATGACTCAGCAGGACCTGATGCTTGAGTCCCGAGCGTCATTGTGCTCGTCCTTTAACCAGGCACCTCATCGTCCCTGGAGAGGACTTCCCCTCTTTTTGGTACCCCGAGCTTGAGCAGCCTGGAGGACGAGTGGGGAAGTGTCCCTCAGAGATGACTCAGCAGACCTGTGCTTGAGTCCCCGAGCCTCATTGTGCTCGTCTTTAACCCAGGCACCTCATCGTCCCTGGAAGCGTTGACTTCCCCTCTTTTGTCGCTCACCCGAAGCTTGAGCAGCCTTCGGAGGACGGAGTGGAGGAAGTGTCCCTCAAGATGACCAGCAGGACCTGTGCTTGAGCTCCCCGAGCCGTCATTGTGCTCGTCCTTTAACCCAGACCTCATCTCCCTGAACGGGACTTCCCCCTTTTGTCGCTCACCCCGAGCTTGAGCAGCCTGGAGACGAGTGGAGGAAGTGTCCCTCAGAGATGACTCAGCAGGACCTGTGCTTGAGCTCCCCGAGCCGCATTGTGCTTCGCCTTTAACCCAGCACCATCCCATTTTGTCGCTCCCCGAGCTTGAGCAGCCTGAACGGAGTGAGGAAGTCCCTCAGAGATGACTCAGCGACTGTGCTTGAGCTCCCCGAGCCGTCATTTGCTCTCCTTTAACCAGCACCTCACTCCCTGGAGCAGGGACTTCCCTTTGTCCTCACCCCGAGCTTGAGCAGCCTTGACTCGGAGGGTAATGAGGCTGCGAGGGGGGTTATATATCAGGGAGGATGGATGATGGGTGAAAATGGAAGGAGGTGACAGCGGTGTTCGGGAAGGGAGGAGGAATATTGGGAACACGTTTGGAAGGTCAAATAAATTCTTGCCTTCTTTGCGTACATAATATGTAGATGTGTAGTGAGGACAGTATATTCCAAAAGCTTTTCAACGAGTCGGTGGTTGTGATTAAAAACATTTATTATTTATTTCCTAGGGCTCCGAAGACGAGACTCCTCAATCAAACCTTCCTTACCCACAATGCATCCGTCCGCTCTGATTGCTCCGCATCAAGGTGGTACTTGCACCCGAACTCGCATTCTTTTTTCTCCGTCCAAATCGAGTCATTCTCACCTTTAACCTTCTCCTCCCTAGGAACGTGCTTGGATCCGCCGCGCTCTCTCGGTGCTCAGAAGGTAGAAAGGAGGTGAGGGTTCTCCAGGTTACATTTTTATTGATACTCACACAGTCCGCTTTTGTACATAGCGGAGACTACAAACACCATCTTCTGCATTTTGTTACGACTGATCATTACGTGCTATATTATTATTTTGTTTATTTGACCCCTCCCCCTCCCGTTACCCTTGGTCAATTGACAGTAACACGTGAAAAGTAAATAACGTGTGGGTCGACAGGGTTATCTTTCCTCTCCATCTGTATCTTTAACATCAACATGCGCAGGCGGTGAAGTCGCTTGATTCCCTCAATCTTCAAGCACTTTGTTGTCTTGTTGCCAGGTAACCCCGGTAAATATTGTCCGTTAAACTAACCGATGTCGACAGACTACAGTCCCGGTGTTCCAGAGCTCACTGCGTGCTCTGACCCATTCCCAACCTCCAAAGTTTCGCGGAACTCCAGGATCGTGGATCATTGGGACCGCAGGTGCTCATGCTGTTTTTGTGTACATGGTCGAGGCTCATGGAAGAGTGAGAGCAGAATGGAAGGGAACAAGTTGGATTGGGGGTGGGGAAACATAACAGCAAAGGACACATGGGGGTGAACAAGCTGCACACAAGCTGAATGAAAACAGCAAGAAGAGGAAGAGGAGGTGCTGATGACAGGAAAGTAGTCGCGTGTTGTTTGTCCTTTGAGGCTTTGCAGATGTTCCCTGATACCTTGTACTTCTCCCCGAGCTGTACTTGATTGAGTCAAGGGGTCGTGTTAGATCTGGGTCAGGATTACTCGGGGACTGCGGTCTGTGAACCACAGGTGGGAACCTTTGCTCCGCAATTACATTTTTTTTTGTCCTCATCTTGTTTTTCTTATCCCAGTGTTTATTGTGTTGTAGATGTTCTCATACAACTGCCCCTTCAACCCCCTTGCCCCCACGTTTATTTATTTAATGTACTGCATGAAACAAACAGGTTTTAATATTCTCACGTGTTTTCATGTGTTCTCTCCATTTTTTTTCAGGGTTCAGTTTAAAATCCCATGGAAGGCAAGGCCGGCTTCTGCCCCCACCGGTCATTACTCTCGCTCAAATCCGAGTTGTGCTTGTCTTCGAGTGGGATTCATCGGATTCCATTTCCGTATTAATCCATATCTGCCTGGGGTTTAATCCCACAGCATTCCATTTCTTACTGGGTTTTATTGTCATATGATTCCCATTTCTTTTGGGGTTAATCCATGATTTCCATTTCTTCCTGGTTTAATCCCACATGATTCCCATTTCTTCCTTGTAATTCACCATGATTCCTATTCTTCCTTGGTTTAATGCCATATGATTCCATTTCTCCTGGGGTTTAATCCATGATTCCTATTTTTCCTGGGTTTAATCCCACATGATTCCTATTTCTTATGGGTTTAATCCCACATTTCCTATTTCTTTCTGGGGTTTAATCCCCACTAATTCCGACTTCTTCTTGGGTTTAATGCCATATGATTTCCATTTCTTCCTTGGGTTTAATGCCATAGCATAAATAGTTTATGCCGTTTTCCTGGATGGCAGGACAAGCCCATAGGGTGTGTCACCCTCTCCCTGACCTGTCTAGCCTGGGTTCGAATCCAGACCCAGTTATAAACTGTGATCCTCGTGTTTGCATCAGGGTGATTCATCAGTGTGTGCACAGTCCATCAAATGGCCCTTAGCCGTGTCCCGTCTGCTGGAATCAGTTCATGAAAATGGTAGAGGACCTTAATTTACAGAAAGGTTCATCACCATATCAAATCCGAAGCCATGATCTTTTTCTACCCCCGTTTAACCTCCATCCCACCCTCAAGCTCACCGCCTTCCAACCTTCCCGTTTTTACTTCCTGAGAGTTTCCTTCTGTATCCATATTGTCCCCCCCTTGCGTCCTCCCTACCCCCTCCCCCTCCCTCCTCGTATTTCTTATTTGTTCAAGTCTCCCCCTATTTTGTCCTTCAACCCTGGTGTTGGTGTCCCCCCCACCCCCTCCTCTTTCTTTTGTTCTGTTGTTTCCCGATCCATTCAGTTTTCTAGCTCTTCCATGAGCCTTGACTTTGTGTACAAACATGGAATAAAACTTAAAGATCCCACACTGTCTTTCATGGAGAGTAGGCGAGCTATCACCGGCGGCCTGAACGAATCACAAATTCCTTCGCGAATGGTACGAGGAGCTGCATCAGCGACACAGCCACATCTCAGTGATGATGTAACCAACGGGCTGAATTCAGAATCGAATCCCATTCCAATAAGCATCCGCGACACAAACATTCCCAGTTTCCCACTTTAGTGTAGTTCAGTTCAAATAATTTTATGGGAAAAAAATAATGATCCCAGACTTTAAGTCTCCGAGTATGTCTCCTTAAGTACTTGATGTCGCAGAGGATGGGAAGTAAGCAGGGATGAGGCAGGAAGAGGGGAGAGGGATGTACATGTCACATCATGGGTCAGGTGTTTGAGACTGTCACAGTTCATGGTGTAGGTGTTGTTGAGACGTTCACACGTTCATGGTGTCAGGTGTTGTTGAGACCGTCACACGTTCGTGTGTCAGGTGTTGTTGAGACCTGTCACACGTTCATGTGTCAGTGGTTGTTGAGACCCGTCACACGTTCATGGTGTCAGGTGTTGTTGAGACCGTCACACGTTCATGGTGTCAGGTGTTGTTGAGACCCGTCACACGTTCATGGTGTCAGGTGTTGTTGAGACCCGTCACACGTTCATGGTGTCAGGTGTTGTTGAGACCTGTCAACGTTCATGGTGTCAGGTGTTGTTGAGACCTGTCACACGTTCATGTGTTCAGGTTTGTTGAGACCTGCACACTTCATGGTGTCAGGTGTTGTTGAGAACCTGTCACACGTTCATGGTGTCAGGTGTTGTTGAGACCCGTCACACGTTCATGGTGTCAGGTGTTGTTGAGACCCGTCACACGTTCATGGTGTCAGGTGTTGTTGAGACCTGTCACACGTTCATGGTGTCAGGTGTTGTTGAGACCCGTCACACTTCATGTGTAGGTGTTGTTAGCCGTCACACGTTCATGGTGGCAGGTGTTGTTGAGACCTGTCACACGTTCATGGTGTCAGGTGTTTTGAGACCGTCACACGTTCATGGTGTCAGTGTTGTTGAGACCTGTCACACGTTCATGGTGTCAGGTGTTGTTGAGACCGTCACAGTTCATGGTGTCAGGTGTTGTTGAGACCTGTCACACGTTCATGGTGTCAGGTGTTGTTGAGACCTGTCACACGTTCATGTGTTCAGGTGTTGTGAGACCGCACACGTTCATGGTGTCAGGTGTGTTGAGACCCGTCACACGTTCATGTGTCAGTGTTGTTGAGACCTGTCACACGTTCATGGTGTCAGGTGTTGTTGAGACCTGTCCACGTTCATGTGTCAGGTTTGTGAGACCTGTCACACGTTCATGTGTCAAGTGTTGTTGAGACCTGTCACACGTTCATGTGTCAGTGTTGTTGAAACATGTCACACGTTCATTGTGTCAGGTGTTGTTGAAACATGTCACACGTTCGTGTCATGTGTTGTTGAAACATGTCACACGTTCATGGTGTCAGGTGTTGTTGAGACCTTCACACGTTCATGGTGTAGGTGTTGATGAGACTTTGCTGTGAAGGTTGTTTCACAAATCACAACTCTAACATCTGATGTTTTTTTTTTTTTTCAGAGAACCCCGAAGACATCACACCCGTCACCAGCAGATAATAAAGAGAATGTAAGCGAAAGTGCCGATGGGGATTATAGCCGTAAGAGAATTCTGAACGAATGTTTGGGTGTCATCGCACGGCGGTCGTGATGCTATTGATGTACAAAGATACCGATGAGTACCAGCATACTGATGAGGTACCAAGATACTGATGAGGTATGATAATGATGAGGCACCTGATACTGATGAAGTACCGATACTATGATAAAAGATGCTGATGAGTACAAGAACTGATGAGTCTGTATAGTACTGTACTGATGTACCATGAACGATGAAGATCCGGCATACTTGATGACAGATACTGATGGTAAGCACATATGAGATGAATGTAGTACCAAGAAACGATGAGTATATGATAATGATGAGGACCATGATACTGATGAGGTACCATGATACTGATGAAGTCATCGCGGCATACTATTGATGCACAAAGATACTGACTGGTACCAGCATTCTGATGAGTATCGGCATACTGATGAGGTACCAGCATACTGATGAGTACCAATATACTGATGAGGTACTGGCACACTGATGAGGTACGCCACACTCTCTGTTGCGATGTTCCAATACGTACGCGAAACCTTGCAGCACGCTTTCCAATATCCATTCAAGGTGCCGAGAAGCTTCCCAACCTTGGTGAGCCTCTCGGAACATCAGCCTTGGTAAACACTGAAAATCCTCAGCAGGTCATCTCGAAAGAAAATCCACGTGATCGACCCAAAATGAGGCCCAGCAATGTTTCTGTGCTGCAGACAATGAACCAACCGTGTTCTTCCCTCCAGTCCGATGGGAAATTGTCCTCACTGGTTTGACCGGTTACGCCGACCTCGGGCCTCCTTAGAGTTATTAGAAACAAGGACAAATGTGTCCAAAAGCCGCGTCCTAAAGGTTTGTCTTCACCAGAAGAAGAAGAACAAGAAGAAGAAGAAAAAAAAGACAAAAAAAAACAACAACTTCCGATATTTCGTCACGTGCCTTGACGGAGCCAATAGCGGACCCGTCATGGGCGATCGTCGTTCATGACGAGAAAATAGTGTATTACGAAATTACAACACATTAAGTGGAATAATCTTTAAATAGTAACGTGAACTTTTCGAAACTTTAAAGCAAATGTCCGAATATATTTAAAAGTTCATGATAGACGCTCTCAAAAGGCACCGTCAATGCGAGGATGTGTACAGGTGTTAGTATTTAAGAGATCCGGATCCTGTATATAAAGAGCCGAGTCCTAAAGGTTTTGTCTTCACAAGAAGAAGAAAGAAGAAGAAGAAGAACAACGCGGAGCTCTCTTAGAGCCACGTCTCGCTTCGCTGTTGTTGAGGTTCCGAGACGCGGCTAAAAAGAATTCCGACAAGAACAACAAATAACAATCAAAAACAAATAATGAAATGATGAATCAGTATCATGGTACCTCATCATTATCATGACACCTCATCAGTTTCTTGTACCTCATCAGTTTCTTGGTTCCTCATCAGCATCTTGCACATCAATAGTTACCGGTACTTCATCAGTATCATGGTGCCTCATCATCATCATCATACCTCATCAGTTTCTTGGTACCTCATCAGTATGCTGGTCCCTCATCGGCATCTTGTACATCAATGGATGCCGGTACTTCATCAGTATCATGGTGCCTCATCATTATTCATACCTCATCAGTATGCTGGTACCTCATCGGCATCTTTGTACATCAATAGTATGCCGGTTCTTCTTCACGGTACCTCATCATTATCATGATACCTCATCAGTATCTTGGTATTGCCATCAGTATCTTGGAACCTCATTAGCATGCTGGTACTTCATCAGTATGCCGGTACCTCATCAGTATCTTTGGACCTCATTCATTTGCCAGTACCTCATCAGTATCATGGTACCTCATCAGTATCTTGGTACCTCATGGGTATCTTGTTTCGGTTGTTTTGTTTGCTTTGCATGGTGCATAAGTGATATATGTCTGGGACGGGGGGGGGTCAATACAGCGACTCAAGACTCGCATCTGTGTCACCAAATGCGTTTCCAGGATGTTGAAGAAGAAGGACAGCATGGTAACCGGATGTTACTGCGGGATGAAGGATACCTATTGAGGGTCAATCACACAAAACTACCTAATTTGGTTCTCTCTGTCTGACCGCGATACATTCGGTCGTTTGTGTCCAATCTCAACCAAACTCGACAGGAGGACTAAGGGTCTCACGATGATGTTGTAGCGACTTCACTTGCCCTCCTCCTCCTCACGTCTCATCCTTATCTTCCACTGCGACTTCTCCGTCAACCGTGGCCCCAAAATGTAACATCACTCGTTGTCAGAACTGCACAGGGCGCACTTCCGTGGATTGGGAATGAAATGGAATGTTAAACCAGCCCGGCACGTCTTGTTGAATTGCCTGACTCCCGATTGTCGAGTCAGTCCCCCTGTCGCTCCGTCCGCAGTGTCGCTTCGTGCGAGAGCTCGACCGCAACATCAACACGTACCCTCATCTCCACTACCCTGAAGTTTACATCCTGGCTGGGGCTACCGAGAGTTCTTTTCAAACTTCAAGGTGCGGTTTGATTATGGTTCGTGCTGGTTCTTCGTGCTGACACGAACAGGATTTTTAAAGTTTGAACCGCTTTCTCGGGTTCAAACGGCAATCTTCCACCATGATGGCCCTTTGGACTCGTCATGACGACGAACTTGATGAACCCAATGTTAAAGAGGTTTTCTAACAGCCATGAGGTGGAGAAGGTGAAGCAACATTCCGGGCATGAGAGCCCTTCTTTGAAGCGGTAGAGAGGCTCCGACTCATCATCACCACCACCACCAGGACGTCATCGACCAACTTATCACCAAATCTGTACGAATAAATGTCAGCGTGTCTCCTCCGCAACTCCAAAACCATGAAAACCAAACAGCCTGAAACTTTGCACGCATTCCGAGAAAACTCCAAGGAAGTGGGAGATGAAAATTTGGTTGTTGGGTTAATTAAAACACCTCCTTTGAAGGTAATTAACGGTCTTATTTAATTATATCCTTCATCAGGCGCATCCTCGGTCACCACTCCCTCTTGGGTCTTAAGGCGTATCCTAGTAACCTCGCCGGGGTCTGAAGCCGCCATTTTTTTGGCCTGCTCAACCATGCCTCTAGTTGGACAGGCCAGAAACGATTTACTTCACGGACTTCTACTCTCACGACTAATTAAACGATCTATTACTCTCTCACGGACCTCATTAAACGATCGACTCTCACGGAGTCATTTCTCAAAAAACTCCCCCTCACCCTTCTCCCTCAACTCTCCCGCTTCTCAAATTTACACCCCCCCCTCACATCAACAAAGCTGCCTCCTTCCCCTGCCCTATCTCTTCCAATGCATTCCTCCACCTCCTCCAATCTTCAACTTCCCTCTGCCCCCGCTCTTCTTACTCTCCACTGTGGCGCATCCCATCACCACCAGCCTTTCTCCTCATCTGGTCTCTCGCTTAACTCTTCTGCAATCTCCCACACACTGTCAACAACACTCACCCAACCTATTCTCCTCCCCTCCCTCCCTCTTCCTAAACAGAGTGGACCTCAAACATCCGGGGCTTCACTCTAACCTGACAGATCTCTCCATACAGGTTGCCACTGACAAACCGGACATATCTGCCGAACAGAAACTTTCCTCCCTCAAGACGTCTCTGACTCCCAAGTATCTCTCCCGGTTACTCCCTCCTCCGGTATGACAGACAAAAGCCTCGTCCTGTGGAGGAGTTGCTCTCTTCAACAAAGACTATTCCTCACTCTCCATGCACTGCGCTCACCCCCACACCCCCAGGAATACCTCTGGCTACGGCTTCCCCTCCACTCCCACCTCATGTTTATATGTGTGTTGTACCGTCCACCAATCAGTGATGACTCCATTTACATGTCATCGCCGAAAACATGGACCAACTTCTTCCTCTCATCCCAATTCTCTCTTCCTCATATGTGGTGACTTCAATTTCATCATGCCAGTTGACTGGGTGGGTACCTCTCTCACCTGTCATGACACTTCAGCAAAGGAATTTGCGACTCATTGGGACTGACTCAATCGTCAACTTCCCGACCCGGATCTCAACCAAGTACTCCATCTCTTCTGGATCTGATTTTGACAAATTTCCTGAAAATATCTGCTGTTCTTCCTCCGTTCCAATCGGTTCTTCTGACCACGTGCTTGTCAAAGTACACTTATCTCTGGCTGTTATTAGAGCAATCCTGTGGTATCCAAGGCAATCTCCACTCATGGCTCCAGACTTCCTCTCCTGTCGCAGTCAACGTTGTGCCCAAATGGAGTTCTCTTCATCCCCCTTCCTGTCCAGGCTGGAGTTCCTCAAGGTAGCGTTCTGGGCCCTGTTCTTTTTCTGGTTTCATCAATGATCTCTCCGACTCTCTGGAAAATCCTCTTTATCTCTTTGCTGATGACTCCACCTCTGTCGTACCACTGTGTCATCCCGTACATCAGAAGCAGCAGTCTCTTCACTCTCTGCAGATCTGGATAAAATCACAAACTGGTCCAACACGTAACATGTCTTTCAATCCGACAAATCTCACACTCTATGTCTCTCCGAAAGGACCATCTGGAAAAAAACCCCATCTACTTTCTCAACAATCCTCTTTAGGAAGTCCTTCCAGTCAAGCTTCTGGGTCTCACTGTCTGCCATGATCTTTCCTGGAAAATCCACATTTCCAACCTGGCCTCAAAAGCCAGTCGCCGACTGGGAATCCTCCGTCGTGCAAAGTCTTCCTTTCTTCCACCTGAGCTCCTGACCACAAGAAACTCTCAGGAAGTAAAAACGGGAAGGTTGGAAGGCGGTGAGCTTGAGGTTGGGATGGAGGTTAAATGGGGATAGAAAAGATCATGGCTTCGGATTTGAGATGGTGATGAACCTTTCTGTAAATTAAGGTCCTCCACCATTTTCACGAACTCGTTCCAGTAGACGGGACAGACGGCTAAGGGCCATTTGATGGACTGTGCACACACTGATGATTCCACCCCTGCAATGCAAACACGAGGATCACAGTTTATAACTGGGTCTGGATTCGAACCCAGGCTAGACAGGTCAGGGGAGAGTGGACACACCTATGGGCTTGTCTCCATCCAGGAAACGGCATGAAACTATTTAATGCTATGGCATTAAACCCCAGGAAGAAATGGAAATCATATGGCATTAAACCCAGGAAGAAGTCGGAATTATGTGGGATTAAACCCCAGAAAGAAATAGGAATCATGTGGATTAAACCCCATAAAGAAATAGGAATCATATGGGATTAAACCCCAGGAATAAATAGGAATCATGGGATTAAACCCCAGGAAAAATGGAATCATATGGCATTAAACCCAGGAAGAAGTAGGAATCATGTGGGATTAAACCCCAGGAAGAAATAGAATCATGTGGAATAAACCCCAGGAAGAAATGGGAATCATGTGGGATTAAACCCAGAAGAAATGGGAATCATGGGATTAAACCCAGTAAGAAATGGAATCAATGTGGAATTAAACCCCAGGAAGAAATGGGAATGATATGGCA
Organism: Eptatretus atami; assembly: GCA_035128595.1. Lineage (NCBI taxonomy): Eukaryota > Metazoa > Chordata > Myxini > Myxiniformes > Myxinidae > Eptatretus > Eptatretus atami. The sequence goes on along the minus strand of JAXMNL010000402.1, from coordinate 31,217 downwards.
TTAACCCCCAGTAAGAAATGGGAATCATACGGGTTTAAACCCCAGGAAGAAGTAGGAATCATATGGGATTAAACCCCAGGAAGAAGTAGGAATCATATGGGATTAAACCCCAGGAAGAAATGGGAATCATATGGCATAAACCCAGGAAGAATAGGAACATGTGGATTAAACCCCAGGAAGAAATAGGAATCATGTGGATTAAACCCAGGAAGAAATGGAATCATGTGGGATTAAACCCAGGAAGAAGTTGGAATCAATGAGATTAAACCCCAGTAAGAAATGGGATGATATGGCATTAACCCCCAGTAAGAAATGGAATGATATGGCATTAACCCCAGTAAGAATGGGAATGATATGGCATTAACCCCCAATAAGAAATGGGAATCATATGGCATTAAACTCCCAGTAAGAAATGGGAATCATGTGGATTAAACTCCAGTAAGAAATGGGAATACAGTGGAATTAACCCCAGTAAGAAATGGAATGATATGGCATTAACCCCAGTAAGAAATGGGAATCATATGGGATTAAACCCAGTAAGAAATGGGAATGATATGGCATTAACCCCAGTAGAAATGGGAATCATATGGATTAAACCCCAGTAAGAGTAGGAATCAATATGGCATTAACCCAGGAAGAATGGATTAACCCCAGTAAGAAATGGTAATGATATGCCCTAACCCCCAATAAGAAATAGGAATCATATGGCATTAACCCCCAATAAGAAATGGGAATCATATGGCATTAACCCCCAAAAAGAAATGGGAATCATATGGCATTAAACTCCAGCAAGAAATGGCAATGCTGTGGGATTAAACCCCAGGCAGATATGGGATTAATATGGAATGGAAATCGATGAATCCCCACTCGAGACAAGCACGAACCTGGATTGAGCGAGAGTAATGAACCGGTGGGCAGAAGCCCGGCCTTGTCTTCCATGGGATTTTAAACTGCACCTGAAAATAAAAATGGAGAGAACACATGAAAACACGTGAGATGATTAAAACCTGTTTGTTTCATGCAGGACATTAAATAAATAACCAGTGGGGGGCAAGGGGGTTGAAG
>JAXMNL010000402.1:17879-28774 GCA_035128595.1 Eptatretus atami | reverse complement strand
AAAGAGAGAGATGCAAAAAACTGGCGGCTTCAGACCCGGCGAGGTTACATCGGAAACGTCTTAAGACCCCAGTGGGAGTGGTGACCGAGAATGCGCCTGAGAAGGATATAATTAATAAAGACCGTTAATTACCTTCGAAGGAGGTGTTTAATTAACCCAACACCAAATTTTCACTCTCCCACTTCCTTGGAGTTTCTCGGAATGCGTGCAAAGTTTCAGGCTGTTTGTTTTCATGGTTTTGGAGTTACGGAGGAGAACACGCTGACATTTATTCGTACAGATTTGGTGATAAGTTGGTCGATGACGTCCTGTGTGGTGGTGATGATGAGGTCGGAGCCTCTCACCACTTCAAAGAAGGCTCTCATGCCCGGAATGTTGCTTCACCTTCTCCACCTCATGGCTGTTAGAAAACCTCTCTTAATATAACATTGGGTTCATCAAGTTCGTCGTCATGACGAGTCCAAAGGGCCATCATGGTGGAAGATTGCCGTTTGAACCCGAGAAAGCGGTTCAAACTTAAAAAATCCTGTTCGTGTCAGCACGAAGAACCAGCACGAACCATAATCAAACCGCACCTTGAAGTTTGAAAAGAACTCTGCGGTAGCCCCGCCAGGATGTAAACTTCAGGGTAGTGGAGATGAGGTACGTGTTGATGTTGCGGTCGAGCTCTCGCACGAAGCGACACCTGCGGACGGAGCGACAGGGGACTGACTCAACAATCGGGAGTACAGGCAATTCAACAAGACGTGCGGGCTGGTTTAACATTCCATTTCCATTCCCCATCCAGGAAGTGCGACCTGTGCAGTTCTGACAACGAGTGATGTTACATTTTGGGGTCACGGTTGACGGAGAAGTCGCAGTGGAAGATAAGGATGAGACATGAGGAGGAGGGAGGGCAAGTGAAGTCGCTACAATATCCATCGTGAGACCCTTAGTCCTCCTGTCGAGTTTGGTTTGAGATTGGACACAAACGACCGAATGTATCGCGGTCAGACAGAGAGGAACCAAATTAGGTAGTTTTTGTGTGATTGACCCTCAATAGGTATCCTTCATCCGCAGTAACATCCGGTACCACGCTGTCCTTCTTCTTCAACATCCTGGAAACGCATTTGGTGACACAGATGCGAGTCTTGAGTCGCTGTATTGACCACCCCTCCCGTCCCAGACATCATATCACTTATGCACCATGCAAAGCAAACAAAAAACCGAAACAAGATACCCATGAGGTACCAAGATACTGATGAGGTACCATGATACTGATGAGGTACTGGCAAATGAATGAGGTCCCAAGATACTGATGAGGTACCGGCATACTGATGAAGTACCAGCATGCTAATGAGGTTCCAAGATACTGATGGCATACCAAGATACTGATGAGGTATCATGATAATGATGAGTCCGTGATACTGATGAAGTACCGGCAATACTATTGATGTACAAAGATGCCGATGAGGTACCAGCATACTGATGAGGTATGATAATGATGAGGCACCATGATACTGATGAAGTACCGCATCCCATTGATGTACAAAGATGCCGATGGAGGGACCAGCATACTGATGAGGTACCAAGAAACTGATGAGGTATGATGATGATGATGAGGCACCATGATACTGATGAAGTACCGGTATACTATTGATGTGCAAAGATGCTGATGAGGAACCAAGAAACTGATGAGGTACCAAGAAACTGATGAGGTGTCATGATAATGATGAGGTACCATGATACTGATTCATCATTTCATTATTTGTTTTTGATTGTTATTTGTTGTTCTTGTCGGAATTCTTTTTAGCCGCGTCTCGGAACCTCAACAACAGCGAAGCGAGACGTGGCTCTAAGAGAGCTCCGCGTTGTTCTTTCTTCTTTCTTCCTCTTCTTCTCTTCTTCTTGTGAAGACAAAACCTTTAGGACTCGGCTCTTTATATACAGGATCCGGATCTCCTTAAATACTAAACACCTGTACACATCCTCGCTTGACGGAGCCTTTTGAGAGCGTCTATCATGAACTTTTAAATATATTCGGACATTTGCTTTAAAGTTTCGAAAAGTTCACGTTACTATTTAAAGATTATTCCACTTAATGTGTTGTAATTCGTAATACACATTTTTCTCGTCATGAACGACGATCGCCCATGACGGTCACGCCATTGGCTCCGTCAAGGCACGTGACGAAATATCGGAAGTTGTCGTTGTTTTTTTTGTCTTTTTTTTTTCTCTTCTTGTTCTTCTTCTGGTGAAGACAAAACCTTTAGGACGCGGCTTTTGGACACATTTGTCCTTGTTTCTAATAACTCTAAGGAGGCCCCGAGGTCGGCCGTAACCGGTCAAACCAGTGAGGACAATTTCCCATCGGACTGGAGGGAAGAACACGGTTGGTTCATTGTCTGCAGCACAGGAAAACATTGCTGGCCTCATTTTGGGTCGATCACGTGGATTTTCTTTCGAGATGACCTGCTGAGGATTTTCAGTGTTTACCAAGGCTGATGTTCCGAGAACTCACCAAGGCGTTGGGAAGCTTCTCGGCACCTTGAATGGATATTGGAAAGCGTGCTGCAAGGTTTCGCGTACGTATTGGAACATCGCAACAGAGAGTGTGGCGTACCTCATCAGTGTGCCAGTACCTCATCAGTATATTGGTACCTCATCAGTTGTGTGTACCTCATCAGTATGCCGATACCTCATCAGAATGCTGGTACCCAGTCAGTATCTTTGTGCATCAATAGTATGCCGCGATGACTTCATCAGTATCATGGTACTCATCAGTATCATAGCACCCTCATCATATCATGATACCTCATCAGTTTCTTGGTACCTCATCAGCATCTTTGTACATCAATAGTATGCCGGTACTTCATCAGTATCATGGTGCCTCATCATTATCATACCTCATCAGTATCTTGGTACCTCATCAGTATGCTGGTACCTCATCGGTATCTTTGTACATCAATAGCATCACGACCGCCGTGCGATGACACCCAAACATTCGTTCAGAATTCCTTACGGCTATAATCCCATCGGCACTTTCGCTTACATTCTCTTTATTATCTGCTGGTGACGGGTGTGATGTCTTCGGGTTCTCTGAAAAAAAAAAAAACAAACATCAGATGATTAGAGTTGTGATTTTGTTGAAACAAACCTTCACAGCAAAGTCTCATCAACACCTGACACCATGAACGTGTGACAGGTCTCAACAACACCTGACACCATGAACGTGTGACATGTTTCAACAACACATGAACACCACGAACGTGTGACATGTTTCAAAACACCTGACACCATGAACGTGTGACATGTTTCAACACACCTGACACCATGAACGCGTACGTGACGGGTCTCAACAACACCTGACACCCATGAACGTGTGACGGTCTCAACAACACCTGACACCATGACGTGTGACGGGTCTCAACAACACCTGACACCATGAACGTGTGACGGTCTCAACAACACTGACACCATGAACGTGTGACAGGTCTCAACAACCTGACACCATGAACGTGGGACAGGTCTCAACAACACCTGACACCATGAACGTGTTGACGGGTCTCAACAACACCTGACACCATGAACGTGTGACACGTCTCAACAACACCTGACACCATGAACGTGTGACGGGTCTCAACAACACCTGACACCATGAACGTGTGAAGGTCTCAACAACACCTGACACCATGAACGTGTGACGGGTCTCAACAACACCTGACACCATGAACGTGTGACGGGTCTCAACACACCTGACACCATGAACGTGACGGTCTCAACACACCTGACACCATGAACGTGTGACGGGTCTCACAACACCTGACACCATGAACGTGTGACAGGTCTCAAAAACACCTGACACCATGAATGTGTGGCAGGTCTCAACAACACCTGACACCATGAACGTGTGACAGGTCTCAACAACACCTGACACCATGAACGTGTGAAGTCTCAACAACACCTGACACAAATGAACGTGTGACGGGTCTCAACAACACCTGACACCATGACGTGTGATGGTCTCAAAAACACTGACACATGAACGTGTGACGGTCTCAACAACACCTGACACCATGACTGTGACGGGTCTCAACAACACCTGACACCATGAACTTGTGACGGTCTCAACCACACCTGACACCATGAACGTGTGACGGTCTCAACAACACTGACACCATGAACGTGTGACGGTCCAACAACACCTGACACCATGAACGTGTGACATGTACATCCTCTCCCTCTTCCTGCCTCAATCCTGCTTACTTCCCATCCTCTGCGACATCAAGTACTTAAGAGGAGACATACTCGGAGACTTAAAGTCGGGATCATTATTGTTTTCCATAAAATTATTTGAACTGAACTACACTAAAGTGGGAAACTGGGAATGTTGTTGTCGGCGGATGCTTATTGGAATGGGATTCGATTCTGAATTCAGCCCGTTGGTTACATCATCACTGAGATGTGGCTGTGTCGCTGATGCAGCTCCTTATCTGTTCCATTCGCGAAGGAATTGTGATTCGTTCAGGCCGCCGGTGATAGCTCGCCTACTCTCCATGAAAGACAGTGTGGGATCTTTAAGTTTTATTCCATGTTTGTACACAAAGTCAAGGCTCATGGAAGAGCTAGAAAACTGAATGGATCGGGAAACAACAGAACAAAGAAAGATGGAGGGGGTGGGGGGGGGGGGGGACACCAACACCAGGGTTGAAGGACAAAATAGGGGGAGACTTGAACAAATAAGAAATACGAGGAGGGAGGGGGAGGGGTAGGGGAGGACGCAAGGGGTGGACAATATGGATACAGAAGGAAACTCTCAGGAAGTAAAAACGGGAAGGTTGGAAGGCGGTGAGCTTGAGGGTGGGATGGAGGTTAAACGGGGGTAGAAAAAAGATCATGGCTTCGGATTTGATATGGTGATGAACCTTTCTGTAAATTAAGGTCCTCGACCGTTTTCATGAAACTGATTCCAGCAGACGGGACACACGGCTAAGGGCCATTTGATGGACTGTGCACACACTGATGATTCACCCTGCATGCAAACACGAGGATCACAGTTTATAACTGGGTCTGGATTCGAACCCAGGCTAGACAGGTCAGGGGAGAGTGGACACACCTATGGGCTTGTCCTGCCATCCAGGAAAACGGCATGAAACTATTTAATGCTATGGCATTAAACCCCAGGAAGAAATGGAAATCATATGGCATTAAACCCAGGAAGAAGTCGGAATTATGTGGGATTAAACCCCAGAAAGAAATAGGAATCATGTGGGATTAAACCCCATAAAGAAATAGGAATCATATGGGATTAAACCCCAGGAATAAATAGGAATCATGGGATTAAACCCAGGAAGAAATGGAAATCATATGGCATTAAACCACAGGAAGAAGTAGGAATCATGTGGGATTAAACCCAGGAAGAAATATGAATCATGTGGATTAAACCCCAGGAGAAAATGGGAATCATGTGGGATTAAACCCCAGGAAGAAATGGGAATCATGGGATTAAACCCCAGTAAGAAAATGGGAATCATGTGGAATTAAACCCCAGTAAGAATTGAGAATGATATGGCATTAACTCCCAGTAAGAAATAGGAATGATATGGAATTAAACCCCAGGAAGAAGTAGGAATCATATGGGATTAAACCCCAGGAAGAAAGTAGGAACCGTATGGGATTAAACCCCAGGAAGAAATGGGAATCATATGGAATTAAACCCAGTAAGAATGGATGATAAGGCATTAACCCCCAGTAAGAAATGGTAATGATATGGCATTAACCCCCAGTTAGAAATGGAAATGATATGGCATTAACCCTAATAAGAAATGGGAATCATATGGCATTAAACTCCAGTAAGAAATGGAAATCATGTGGGATTAAACCCCAGGAAGAAATGGGAATCATGGGATTAAACCCAGGAAAAAATGAAATCATATGGCATTAAACCCAAGAATAAATAGGAATCATGGGATTAAACCTCAGGAAGAAATGGAAATCATATGGCATTAACCCCCAAAAAGAAATGGGAATCATATGGCATTAAACTCCAGTAAAGAATGGCAATGCTGTGGGATTAAACCCAGTAAGAAATGGGAATCATGTGAGATTAAACCCCAGTAAGAAATGGAATGATATGGCATTAACCCCCAGTAAGAAATGGGAATCTATGGGATTAAACCCCAGGAAAGATGTCGGAATCACATGAGATTAAACCCCAGAAGAAATGGGAATATATGGCATTAACTCCCAGTAAGAAATGGAATGATATGGCATTAACCCCCAGTAAGAAATGGGAATGATATGGCATTAACGTCAATAGAAATGGGAATGATATGGCATTAACCCCAGTAAGAAATGGGAATGATATGGCATTAACCACCAGTAAGAAATGGAATGATATGGCATTAACCACCAGTAAGAAATGGGAATATATGGGATTAAACCCCAGGAAGAAATGGGAATCAGGTGGGATTAAACCCCAGGAAGAAATGGGAATCATGGATTAACCCAGTAAGAAGTAGGAATCATATGGCATTAAACCGAGGATAAATGGAATCATGGGATTAACCCAGTAAGAAATGGGAATGATATGGCATTAACCCCAGTAAGAAATGGGAATGATATGGCATTAACCCCAGTAAGAAATGGGAATGATATGGCATTAACCGTCATATGAAAATGGGAATGATATGGCATTAACCACCAGTAAGAAATGGGATGATATGGCATTAACACCAGTAAGAAATGGGAATGATATGGCATTAACACCAGTAAGAAATGGGAATGATATGGCATTAACCCCATAAGAAATGGAATGATATGCCATTAACCCCCAGTAAGAAATGGGAATGATATGGCATTAACCCTCAGTAAGAAATGGGAATCATGTAGATTAAACTCCAGTAAGAATGGAATCGTGGGATTAAACCCCAGGAAGAAATGGGAATCATGTGGGATTAAACCCAGGAAGAAATGGAATCATATGGATTAAACCCCAGGAAGAAATGGAAATCAAATGGGATTAAACCCAGTAAGAAATGGGAATGATATGGCATTAACCCCGAATAAGAAATGGGAATCATATGGCATTAACCCCCAATAAGAAATGGGAATCATATGACATTAAACTCCAGTAAGAAATGGCAATATGTGGGATTAAACCCCAGGCAGATATGGGATTAATACGGAATGGAAATCGATGAATCCCACTCGATGACAAACACGAACCTGGATTGAGCGAGAGTAATGAACCGGTGGCAGAAGCCCGGCCTTGTCTTCCATGGGATTTTAAACTGAACCCTGAAAATAAAAATGGAGAGAACACATGAAAACACGTGAGATGATTAAAACCTGTTTGTTTCATGCAGTAAATTAAATAAATAACCAGTGTGGGGGCAAGGGGGTTGAAGGGGCAGTTGTATGGAACATCTACAACACAATAAAACACTGGGATAAGAAAAACAAGATGAGGACAAAAAAAATGTAATTGCGGAGCAAAGGTTCCCAACCTGTGGTTCACAGACCGCAGGTCCCCGAGTAATCCTGACCCAGATCTACACGACCCCTTGACTCAATCTAAGTACAGCTTCGGGGTGAAGTACAAGGTATCAGAGAAATCTGCAAAGCCTCAAAGGACAAACAACTACGCGACTACTTTCCTGTCTCAGCACCTCCTCTTCCTCTTCTTGCTGTGTTTCATTCAGCTTGTGTGCAGCTTGTTCACCCCCATGTCTCCTTTGCTGTTGATGTTTCCCCCCCCAATCCAACTTGTTCCCTTCCATTCTGCTCTCACTCTTCCATGAGCCTCGACCATGACACAAAAACAGCACTGAGCACCTGCGTGTCCCAATGATCCTCGATCCTGGAGTTCCGCGAAACCTTTGGAGGTTGGGAATGGGTCAGAGCACGCAGTGAGCTCGGGAACCACCGGGACTGTAGTCTGTCGAACATCGGTTAGTTTAACGGACAATATTTAAACCCGGGGTTACCATGGCAACAAGACAACAAAGTAAAGATTGAAGGGAATCAAGCGAGTTCACCGCCTGCGCATGTTGATGTTAAAGGTACAGATGGAGAGGAAAGAAGACCCTGTGGGACCCACACGTGATTTCATTGTTACGTGTTACTGTCAATTGACCAATGGGGTAACGAGGAGGGAGAGGGGAGGGGTCAAAATAATAAAATAATAGCACGTAAATGATCAGTCGTAACAAAATGCACTGAAGATGGTGTCTGTAGTCTCCGCTATGTACCAAAAGCGGACTGTGTGAGTATCCATAAAAATGTACCTGGGAGAACCCTCACCTCCTTTCTACCTTCTGAGCACCGAGAGAGCGCGGGGATCCAAGCACGTTCCTAGGAGGAGAAGGTAAAGGTGAGAATGACTCGAATTTGGACGGAGAGAAAAGAAGAATGCGAGTTCGGGTGCAAGTACCACCTTGATCGGAGCAATCAGAGCGGACGGATGCATTGTGGTAAGGAAGGTTGTTGAGGATCTGTCGATTGATTGGTCACATCTGTCTTCGGAGCCTAGGAATAAATAAATGTTATAATAACAACCACTCGGTTCGAAAAGCTTTTGGAAATACTGTCCTCACTACCCATCTACATATTATGTACGCAACGAAGGCAAGATATTTGACCTTCCAAACGTGTTCCCAATATTCCTCCTCCCTCCCCGAACACCGCGTCACTCCTTCCCATTTTCACCCATCATCCATCCTCCCCTGATATCATAACCCCCTCGACATGCTCATTACCCTCGGAGTCAAGGCTGCTCAAGCTCGGGGTGAGCGACAAAATTGGGGACGATGAGGTGCCTGGGTTAAAGGACGAGCACAATGACGGCTCGGGGAGCTCAAGCACAGGTCCTGCTGAGTCATCTCTGAGGGACACTCCTCCACTCCGTCCTCCAGGCTGCTAGCTCGGGGTGAGCGACAAAAGAGGGGAAGTCAACGCTTCCAGGGACGATGAGGTGCCTGGGTTAAAGGACGAGCACAATGACGGCTCGGGGAGCTCAAGCACAGGTCCTGCTGAGTCATCTCTGAGGGACACTTCCTCCACTCCGTCCTCCAGGCTGTTCAAGCTCGGGGTGAGCGACAAAAGAGGGGAAGTCCCTGGTTCCAGGGACGATGAGGTGCTTGGATTAAAGGACGAGCACGATGATGGCTCGGGGAGCTCAAGCACAGGTCCTGCTGAGTCATCTCTGAGGGACACTTCCTCCACTCCGTCCTCCTCCAGGCTGCTCAAGCTCGGGGTGAGCAACAAAAGAGGGGAAGTCCCTGCTTCCAGGGACGATGAGGTGCCTGGGTTAAAGGACGAGCCAATGATGGCTCGGGGAGCTCAAGCACAGGTCCTGCTGAGTCATCTCTGAGGGACACTTCCTCCACTCCGTCCTCCTCCAGGCTGCTCAAGCTCGGGGTGAGCGACAAAAGAGGGGAAGTCCCTGCTTCCAGGGACGATGAGGTGCCTGGGTTAAAGGAAGAGTACAATGACGGCTCGGAGAGCTCAAAGCCAGGTCCTGCTGAATCATCTCTGAGGGACACTTCCTCCACTCCGTCCTTCTCCAGTACTGCAAGAAAGAAGGTTGAAGAGCAATGTGGGGATGAGATAGACAAACAATGAAATAACCCTCCCCTCCCCCCAAAAAAACAACAACAACAAACAAACAAAAAACCATGCCCATGACTCCAACACCCTATGCCCCTCTGGCCCCCTTCCTCACCTGGCTCCAGTTGAAACTCCATAACGCACAAACCACACAAGTTCAACCAACTTCAAATCGATGGACGTCGATCTCTCCAAGTCCCTCCCAATCACCCAGCAAGATTGTCTTTCCTCCAAAGATTATTCTCTGCGGAGACAGGAAGAGAAACAACTATTCATTATTCAATGGCGTCACAAACGAAAAGACAAATGGTTTTTCAAACAATCAAAAAATATCGAACAGGGATTCGCCGGAAAACACCGCCTTGGGACTCCAGGTGGATCGTTTGGGGAGCAAGACGCGATGCCGGACCGGATCGAAAGCACAAGATACGTCCGAGGGATGGCCCTGATGTCGTGTCTCATATTGAGGGTGTCCATCCGTTGCTGGGTGAGTGGAAGTAGCGTGTCCAGGTGGAGTGACCTTGTCCGAATCTAAATTGGTGATCTGATGATGTGAGATGAGGTTGTTGGAGAAAAGGAATGATTTCGGATTGCCGCGTCAGAGGCTCACGAAGGCGATGTGCCGATACGCGAAGACCTAATGTGTCCGTGAACGGCCGAACGATCTTTTAGCGAAGACCCGTCATGCTGGGGTAGTGAGCTGGGGCAGCGTTTTCACCCCCAACACGAACCCCATTGTAAATAATGGCGGTTTCACAAGTGCAGGAAGCAAAAAGGTGGAAGGTGGTTCAAATAATTACAATCGGTTTTTATTATAAACTCGCAAATACCACCGGTCACTTCACTCATGGGAGGACCAAACGGGGGGGGGGGAAGGGGGTTCGGAGAGAAACACCACCGGTCGCTTCGCTCATGGGAGGACTAAAAGGGGGAGGGGGATTCAGAGAGAAACACCGCCCGGACGCGTCCAGAGACGAACTGTCCGGAGACAAACTCCAGTCCAGACATAAACACCGCACGGACACGTCTGTAAAACAAACTCCCATCCGACATGTCCAGAGACAAACACCGTCCAGACATGACCACTGTCTGGATATGCCCAGCACAGACAGATGGAGAGGGGGCAGGGGAGAGTGAGAGAGGTGTGGGAGGAGGGTGCTGCACTGTATTGGGAGAGGGTCGAGCAAGGATGGGACAAAGAGAGGGAGAGATGTGGGGGGAGGGGACTTAGCAGGGATAATATGTTATACTGTACTTATGAACAACACACACATATACATACACACACACACATCCGTACATGCACA
>JAXMNL010000400.1:13980-28046 GCA_035128595.1 Eptatretus atami | reverse complement strand
ACAAGCAAAACCAAGATAACATAAATCGCGGCTGTTGCCATTTATTGCGTCGGGAGACGCTTCCGCCGTTTGCTATTGGTTGCCAGCTTGTTCACGTTGCTATTGGTGCCACGTTTGTCAACGGTTAGCTATGGGTGCCGCTACGTGTTCGACAGTTGTTCTATTGGCTACGCATCAAAACCTTTCCCATTCACTGCAGAATTAACCCACCTTCACGTGTCTTTCATTGTCAAACTTCAATCCCCCCCCTCCTCATTGCACTAAAGCCGAGCGCCGATGTGATCCGCCCACGAGGGAAAGCTGTGGGTATGGCCCTCCCTTGCTTCGTTCCTCCCACCAACGTCTATCCTAGTATCCCTACCTTGTTGGCTTCGAAGAAATGACTGGACCCCAAAAGCTGAAAGGCGCATGCCGCGAAGCGACGTAAGAGTGAAAGGGTCACAAGAGCTTGGAGTGGGTCTGTTCAACCCACTGGGCAACCCACGTTTCTCTCTTCATTGTACCGTCATCCTTGATACCGTCTATTTTCCATTATTCGGACAGAATTCGAGTGAATTTAACATGGCACATACTAGAACACATCTGCGCAGCAATACAAAGCCCAAGTGTGATTTCCTGAGCAACTTGGGCCGTAAACGCCCTTTCCGCGCAATTTTCTTAAATTGTTGTTCAATTTTTTTTTTCTCATACAGTAGTCTTCTACAAACTACTGTAGTTACTTTGAGAAGGAATATTATTTTCAAAGTGTAAACATGACGCTTGTGCACAATTTGCGAACATTACCTTATCAATGTTAACGCAAAACAACTTCATATATATGAGAAAGAACATGGGAGCGTTTTCAGAAGCGAGAAAAAGTTGGAGGAGAAATGGAATCAATATTTGGAGCGATAGCAGTATATTTTGTGTAAACGTATGCTTGGAATACCGGATTTTAAACTGTCAAATAATACCTATAATCTCCCTAACAAAAGTGTAATTTTATAGTCACCGATGATCCCATATATCCAACAAAACTTACATTCAGTATCAATGAAATGCGATCATAAACCCACGAATCAAAAAATCACCGAAGAAAGCAATCATCGATGTCATACAACCCTGAAATGGCATGGCACTGTTAGTGTGCGTACTGTGTGGACAACCACATTGGGTTTCTTCTCTGGACAAGATAAGAGGAAAAAAAACTTCTCGCAAGTCACTTGTCATCTGGAAGAAAACAATCGACCGAATCCAAGGGGTTTATTTATTTATTTATATTAACTATATAAAAGAACTATGTAATCCAAGTGATGAACAAATGGTCTTGGTGGAAGGTCTGGACCCCAATAATGGTGGTTGGAAAGTCTTCCAGTATTTATCCACTGAAACACGCTCGCTCGTGTCTTCACAGACAACAGGAGGAACTCGACGCCTTTCATTCCACGAGTATTTAATCGCCATTGGTATAGATTTTTCGTGATCCAAAATTTGCAAATCAGAAACACAACAAATGTGAAACCAATTTTTAAAAATTGTCCACTCGTTTCATAGAAGAACTCTAATAGAACGACCGATCAACAAAAGTCAAATACTATTTGACGTTCTCCCACTGATGCTGTCATCACGTCTCAACGTCTAGGTGGGAGGTACCTTTCAGTTCGCTCTTCCAATTGAGTTGCAGAGTCCTGAAGCGAAAGCCACTTAAGTGTTGTGAATCTTCCCATAACGGCCATGATCATGAACGAGTATCGTGTTCTCTTCTTCTTCTTCGCACAAATGAGCAAAGCGAAGTGGACAAAAACTCTTTTTAGCCGTTGATCTCCGTACGACGCTGGCTCTAAGAGAGCTCCTATGTCGTCTTTCTTCTTCTTTCTCATCTTCCTCTTCTTGTTCTTCTTCTTCTGGTAAGTACAACTTTAGGACTCGGCTATTAATAACATGATCTGGATCTCCTAAGATACTAACACCGCTTACACATCCTTCACATGAGTGCCTCTTTGAGAGCGTTCTATCATCAACTTTTAAATATCATTGTCGGACATTTCTTTAATCTTCTGAAAAGTTCACATTGACTATTTAAGTTATTCATTTAAATGTGTTGTTGATTGTCGTAAAATACAACCGATTTTCTTCGTTCATGAACACGAGCTCCATGACGGTCTTGCTATTGGGCTCCAATCAATGGACGTTATGAAATATCGAAGTTGTGTTATTATAGCCATTTAGGCGCAGGCTATTGGACACATATTGTCCTTGTTTTTTTTTTTGGGCGACGACATGGGCTCCATGATACGATATAATGTGTCTTCTAGTATTCGGAACATGGGTAAAACTTCAGTACCTACTACCATATCTTGAATGCATCCACATTATATAGTTGAGCCAGATTGCATCCCAATCAGATATCTGTGTCCTTCAAAATGTCTCGTTTATGTCCTTTCCTGAAAATGTTGTTTAAAAAATCCGATTCTAATGACGGTTCCTGGTAACGCTTGTTTAAAAGTTCCTGCCGGTTCGGTGACCGAGTCACCGAGAAACACGACGCCACGCGTGCCTTGAAGACCTTGTTCGAAAGCCTCACAAAACCTTCCAAACAGTGGAACAAGAAAAACAAAGCCAATCAGACTTGCAACCTTTGCCAGATTGTCTCGTGGTGTGTTTGTGTGCTGGGTGGTTATGTAATTAAAGACAGACATAACGTAAGAACTGCTCACTTTATAACTGCCAGGCAGTCTGATACGTTCAAGACGTCCCCTTCGATGAAACTCTGTTTTGATGCGGACCTGACGCCTGACCCTGACGTTTTTTTTTTCATTATTATCAATTTAATTCGAAATGGATCAAAAATAAATTAAATTTAAATCAATGGAGAGAGACCAATGGACAAGAGTCGCATCGGATGTCAATCAGAAGGAAACCCTGGACAACAAGAACAAATATGGATCATCAGAGGAACTTCGAACCAGGATCGCGTTTCAGCCGCTACTGCCTCTAAACAAATCCATCCTACGGAACGTACAAGTGAGGCGCTCACTTCAAACAAAATAACTAAAAATCAAAAAAGAACCCAGATTAACAAAATTAATATAATTCTGCTGTCAACCCGCTTCTCATCAAGGTTGAAATTTAAAAAACCTATATTCCCCATCACTTCGACATCAATAATGTGAATTTCACATTGATTGATTAACGTTTCAAGAAAATAATTTTATAAAGATTTTTCGCTCATATCCTAAATGTAGCGCCAACCATGTGACATCAATTATTCCCTAAACAACACTTGTACACCCTTGGTGGACATTTGTGTGAACCTCTTCGCCCTCGATTCTGTCCAGCCGTTCTGAGAAGAGGATTTTATATGGTTTCAGGGTAAATCCGAAATGGCTGCCAATCATTGACCATGACGTCTATCTTTAATTTCTGTGACATTTATCCGAGATGACCTCTCCAAAAATTTTCATCTGATCAGATGCAGTGTTCTAACATATAAATTATGACTCATTACGAAGCACCTATATGTCATAAACAATCACACCATTTATCCCCATGAGGACAGTAACTTGCCACCACGCGCAAATTCAATTTTTTCCTTGGTGCGGTTTCAGACACATGGCTCCAAAGTTTTTCCTTTTTCCAACATATAAGTGCCACCCCACATGACATCATGACTCATAAATTATCATAACAATTCTACAGCTCCGATGCTGATATATTCTTTCCTAATCGACAACTGGTTGCGGGAAAAACACGACATCTGTGGGGACAACAAACAACAGAAAATAATAAACGCAGATGTACCCCAGGGACCCGTATCTTTGCCAAAAGGTGACGCACGTTTACTTTCTTGTTCACAGAGTACAGCACTGAGTCAACTCAGAGTGCTATCCCTATGATCGCCCTAGAGACATTGCTGACATCACCTATCGAAAAATGGTGACAAACTAAATATCGTCAATGTCCTCACTGACATCTGAAGCATTTCGGTTCATGGGTAACGTGTCAAAAGCGAATTTCGTTCGGGGAATAACAATTACACCAGTGCCTAACAAAAGTTTGCCATCCACAAGACTAACAGCTTCCAGCCAATTATTATACTTCATAAATGTCTGCAACGATTGACATACTTCGAAAAGCATCATCGAGTGTGTCTCGATCCATTTGAACGCAACGACCCGACTTCGATCCTTGACTTGAAAATTTTTAGCGCTGATATGTCCTCTGAGTAGGCTGGCGCTAACAGATCGTTCAAAACAATGGTAACTGCTACATCCGAAAATAACAGTTCGGTAAATTCACAAAAACGACATCGAACGCAGCCAATCCACAAATATGACGCCAAACGTGGCAACCATTATCTCCATGAAGTTTGATAGACGATCCGATTAATATTACTCAAATAAATTTAAGTGTTTCTCGACCACATGATTTTGCACCAAAGTACCTTGACCTTATGACCTTGAGCCTTCAAAATTTTGTAGTGCTAAAGTGACCGCTCATAGGCCTTCTGATAATGCGAAGTTACAAAAATTTCAACAATGAACTTGCTTCTGCAGATATTTTTTTATACCGTGATACCAGACACAAAAATAAAATATAAATAAAGCATACAAGCTGACTAATCATAGTGTTGCAACATATCGCGCCCGCCGGCGTGCGATACGACGCAACGTAACTCTGAACGGGCACGCGCCCAACCGGACGGACCAATTTTCAGTGTAACCCTTCTCGGACTAACCGCCAAGGGATCTAGTAACGGGACGCTTTTCGCACTCCCACAACCCAGTACCCGCATTTACCCCGAGGAATAGGTGAATCGCCGCAAAGTCGACCTTAATCCAAATACCCGCAGGTAACTACCGAGCCGCGGTTTGTACCTCGCCACTGGTCCATCCCGACACGAACCCGCAAGCATCTCGTTCCGTGCTCAGAGATAACCGAGACTGTGTTATCTCGTCCTTTACGTGTTCCAATTCACATTCCTCGGGCTAGTCCCGCGCCCACGTCGAACCCTTCTACGGAAGCAAGATGAGACCCAACAAAGGAAAGGATCGCAGCAAACGGGGGAGGACAATTCAAAACAAGCACTTGTATTTACACGACCTACGCGAGTAGTCACACATAAGGCAATTATTATAGCAAGGAATGACAAGTGAAAGCAATACAACAAAGAGACAATAGCACTAGATATACTACCGCTAAGCGACCGAACCTCCGGCACACTTACACAGGCCTCATACTCTATAAACACGGGCGCCACACAACACGGTTCACAACAAGACCAAAAAGAAGAAGTCCAACTCCTCCCCGCCGTGTCGTAGTCCTTGGCGACTCGCGCCTCGACAGCGCACGACTGTGGTCCAACTCCTGCCGACCGTGGGACCTCTCGGCCGGCTCTGCGCTGCTCTGCTGGCCTCTCGACCCCACGGACCGCCAGCAGGCCGTACTGAGAAAGAGCCCGAACCAGAACACCACCGGACTGAGAGCCCAATCTGAGAAGTGACGAGAGAAACCACCAGCCTAAGAGGACCAGCCAAGCTCGATCTGAGAACACCGAACCAAGAGAGAGACGCAATGCCTCCTGGCTTCTCCGAACTCATATACTACTCCCGGCGCCGTCCGCGGACCCGCGCCCCGTTCTTGGTCCACTCCTTCGTAGAGGGTTTGCCTGGAACAGGGGGCCCGTTCCCTCACCCGCGACGCCTCACACTTCATCGCCAAACTCGCGGCGAGCTGCCTCCCGCTCGCTTTCTCCTCCCACACAATGGCGCGGTGAAGCAGACGGGAAAAAAACAGGCGGAAAACTGGTGGCGGCATCGCTCGCTGCTTAGCCTCGGAGATCGTAGCCGCACGGAGCCTGTTGAACGGAGAGGCGAAGGATGTGGCTCGTGGATGGTGGGGTCTGCGGTGTTTGAGACCCGCTTGTTGTTGGTGGTTGTTGTCAATATTAGTAAGAAAGGACAGAATAACGACTAACTCAACTAAGTGTGCGACCAACCCCGATGACATCACCCACAATCTCCCTCCTAAACAACGGATTCGGCGGCTAACTATACACTCTACTTAAAAAGCCTACTCACCTCACGGACCTGAATGGTGGTTGCGAATTTCCACAGGCCGTAACACGATACCCTCCCTTTTTACAAGACTCGTCCCGAGTCGTCAAATTCGCGTGTTTGCCATCATGGTGTAGTTCTCCCTACTACGTTTTAACCTTCGGATCCCTGAGTGCGACATTCATGGTATTTCGTGTCCCCAAATAAATAACCCCTGAGGGCTGAGTAAACTAACTAAACAAACCCACTCACTAAGAGAACTTAATAAAATTGCCGGCGCTAACATCATACAATGCGGGGGCCGCACTCATATTTACAGTACACAACTTATCAACTTAACCTTTATAAATTTACACTAACCATGGCCCAGGATCAATGGACTTGCAGGAAACAAGAACAAAGAGTCAACTAGAGCATCCGGCGACGGGGGGGGCCGCCACTGAGGCCCATGTTGTAGCTGCCAACAGGACAGTTCCTGCACGCTTGCAAACTGTTGCTCGATGATCCTGGCGCACAATGGCAATGAACAGGGGGGGCAAACCAAAAACTGAAAACGGGGGGCAAAATGAACCATGGGCAGTGGGCATAGGCCCCAAAGCAAAGGGCAAGCAGCAAGGCATGGCAAAACAGGGCCGCTGTACAAACGCAAGCGGCAGTGAAGTGACGGCACAGGCCTAGGGGGGGGGGGTGCAGAACCAGCCTGCTGACGATCCCGGCCGGTAACAGGCCTCGCAGCAAACACAGCCAGACGATGAAGTTTGGCCGGCACCCCTTGCGTGCAGTGCAAATTTATTATCTTTGGTTTTTTTTTTTTGGTTTTGGGGGGAGGGGGAGGTTTTTTGTTGCGGTGGTGCTGGCACACGAAGGCGGCTCGGACCTGCCTACTGTCCATCCCTCCCACCTATCGCCTTTGCCTGTCCACCTGTAACAATACCCACAATCCCATTAAATGTTGTCAAAAACCAATTTAGCCCCAATTAATTTTTTTGGTTGTTTTTATTTTTTACTTCCCCAACTAATAAATCGTACCCATAACCGCCCTTTACTGTCTTTTTGTTCGGCTAACCTATTCTTCTCGTCACCTGCCAATACTCCGCACCTACGTTCCCTACCCGGAGGGGAATAAGGGAGAGCTAGCGTCATGTTTGTCGAGGCCCAATGAAAGCCTCAGGATGGCTCCCCGACTTCAGCGATCTCTACGCAAAAGTGGGTCCAGCGGCCCACAACGAGAGCGAAGGGATGGATGGTGCGGAGGGGTACACTTCCTAATCTATGCCGCACCCATTTAACTGTTTAAACTACCCCGGCTTTCAAAAAGCGCCTCTCGCTTAAGCTATCGGTTCTAACAACCAAGATTCCCGT
Source organism: Eptatretus atami (assembly GCA_035128595.1). NCBI lineage: Eukaryota > Metazoa > Chordata > Myxini > Myxiniformes > Myxinidae > Eptatretus > Eptatretus atami. Next base: position 20,649 of record JAXMNL010000400.1, on the reverse strand, counting down.
CGCCTGTGTTGGTGTCCTCACAATTTCGGGCCTCGCCCATCAAATTTTCCTTCCGTTGCCCTCACACGGTCTCATGGCTGGGATGCGTGGCTCCCTTGGCAGGCACGACCCTCTGCCGTTTCTCCCACGATGGCAACCCCCGGGCACTACACTGCCTCCGAGGCCTACCAAGCTCAAACACCGGGGAAGTGCCCCCATGGCAACTCCCTGAAAACGACACACGTGGCAGGCTGGCTTCCCGGGCCCTTTCCAGGGTCACAGGCCGTGCCCACGACACTGCCCACGCGGCTAATGGCGCCCCGGGCCCCCGCACCCAGGGGCGCACCCGTGCCCACTACCTAACTCGGCCCCCCATGGGCCTTGGCCTACCACGGCCGACTAGCCCGGTGCTCGGGGTACCCACTCAGCGATACTCACCGTTCGCAGCCACGCTCCAGCCCGTCAAACAGGCTCCTGCACCCCTCCAAAACAGGTTTCGACCTACTTTTTCCCACCAACAACAAAACGGACTTCCATTTTGGTCAATTTAATAATCCAGCTAACTCACTCTACTACTGACCCCGGGGTCCCTTGGGCGGGAGTCGCTTCCCTCCCCCAATGCACTCAATCGCACCATGCATTCCCCATATCCGCTCCACTGCACACAGACGCCGCTGGCCTCACTCACATATCACGTACTCACCTTCACAACTTTTCCAACTCTTCAACACAACACACGCTGAATCCTGCCAATCCTTCTATCTACCTCCCCTAACAACTCGTGCTCCCACGTGCGTCCCTTACACTACAGCAACGTTCCATTTAAACACTACGTAGCTAAGCTACGTCCACTACACATCCAACCAGTCTGTCCACTGTCTTCGAATAATTCCCATACTCCCATTTTCCCATCCATAAATCTCAATAACATCCCTCTACCTCATCCATTCGCACGGTGCCCATGAAGACTTACCCCTGCCCGCATGGAGCCGGTCCGAATAACACTACGCCATCCCCTAACTAGTGGTCCATCTCCTGTGCACTGGCCAAGGGGATCATCCACCCGCTTTCCCAGGGGAATCCTGTTCACGCCGAAAGCGAGGCTTGCTTTTTGTTAATTTTTTTTTTAATTTTTTTTTAATTTTTTCAATTCTGCGCAGCTACCAGCGCGGCATACTCACAAGCTCGCGCACCTTGCAGCCTTGCCGTGACGTCTGCAGCCTGCACGCGGTAACCTCGTCCCTTTTGGACGGTACCATCCCGGCAGGATACCCCTACTGCCGGATTCGCAACCAACGTGCAGCCATGACGTCACCGCTGGCACCCCCTAAAAGCAAACCTCGCACTCCCGAGGGGCTCCCCACACGTAACACATGTGCTCTGCCCGTTGGAGCTTAACACAAGTCGCGTGAGAACCCATTCCGGTCGCAAATCCGTCTACCTGCCTAACTTTTGTCCGTCCTGCGGGATCGGCAAATCCACCGCTGGCGTTTCCGGACCGGGCTTCACTCCGCCGGCAAGCGAGCACGTGGGGCCTCGTGCGCTGCACAGCACGGACCTCGCGCTCGCTGCTGGGTGAACCCGGCGCGGTCCCCAATACAGCTATGCCGCTACCCGGCCGTGTCTCTCCTGTCGCCGTCGTCGTCGCCATTCAAACCACGCACACCATGCCGTGTTAACACGCACACAACTCCACTCCATCACCATTTACCAGGGACCGCGCTATGCTGGCTCCCCTGCCGACCGTCTCTCCCTCACATACAAGCGACCTTAACAGCACACTGTCTCCCTCAACACTCGGCCGCTCGCTCAACACCCAACCCTTTCACTTGCACAGGGGGGCTCACTCACACCATGCGTGCCGGACAGCACGCCATATCCGCACACTCGCAAACACACCACTGCACAACCACCTGGGGATTCGTGTCCGCCACAAGGGTTTCCCGGGGCCCTCTATGCCCCCAAGCTGCAACGTTGCACCTATCCACAGCACTCGTCCTTCAACTCCGCTTGGCACGACCGAACCCACCTGGTCGTGATTCGCCTCAAGGGGCATACTCCCTCCCCTCGTTCCTGGAGGCAGCGCCATCCCGCTAGCTCGCACCGGTCTCCACCCGCTCCGCGAGTTCACCCACCACTATCCTCCACTTCCTCTGTGTGTGTGTGTTCTGTTTCCTTTAACCACCGTCTTTGTTCGTGCAGTCTCTCCCTCTAACTTTTTTCTTGTCTCCCGCGTCTCCTATACATTTATTAGTTTCTGTTTCTTGTCTGGAGTTTTTCCATCTCTCTGGACTCAATTTTACTCTCTCCTTCAGATTAAATTAATTTTCAAACTCATATAGTTTTTTGTTTTCTATCCCACAGTCTCTCCTGCTCTTCATTTTCCAATCTCATAGTTTCTTTCAATTGGCTCATTTTCCTTCCTGTGTTTTTCATTCGCTGTTATCATCATTACCCTTCCTTGTTTCCTCTCCCTGTCCTTCCTCTGTCAGTTTCATGGTTTTCTTCATTTGGTGAATCTCCTTCTTGTGTTTTCATTTTGCTGCTGTCTCATTACTCTTCCTTGTTTCTTCTCCTGTCCTTCCTTCTTGCAGTTTCCATGGTTTTCTTCATGTGGTTAATTTCCCTTTTGTGTTTCATTCGCTTGTTCTTTGGTCTATCTCCGCACTCCACGCCTCGCCTTTTCTTTCAATTGTGCAACTCAGCTTCAATGTTCCTTTTTGTTTTATAATCCCATTGTTCCTCTCGCTCTTCCCTCTCCAAATCTCGTTGTGTCCTTCAATCTCCTGAATTCCTCCTTCCTGCTTCATTCGTTGCTCCTTCCACTCTCCTTCGTTATTCCAACCTATTTTTTTCCTTTTGTCCGTTCAGTTTCAAAATTCATACTCTTTTCAGTTTTTTCTTATTCCCAACTGTCTTCTGTTCCTCGTTCTTGCAATCTCGGTGGATTCCCTTCATTGATCGATTTCGCTTCTTCTGTCTCAATTCGTTCTACCATCATTACCTCTTTCTTGTTCCTCATCGTTTAATCTGGCCTTCGCTTCGCAGCTGTTCGATCTTAACAGTGTGGTTTTCTTAACGTTTTATTTTCCGTTAATCTTCCTTTCCTCTTTTAACACTCAAGTTCGTTTTGTAGTTCCGTCTCTTTGTTTTGGTGTTTCTGTAACTCAGTTGTTCTTTTCCAATTCCTTTTCATCTCGCGCACACTCCGACGCGTTGCTTTGGCTTCTAACTGGTCTTTCCGGCTTGCCAGTGTGTTTTGGTCTATCCGTCTTCCAGTTCCTCTGTCTCCGTTTTTACCTCGACGTCACAGCTTATCAACTCTCTTCGTCATGTCTTGAAAGTCCTTTTTCTCACACTCCCACTATTTTTATTTCCTTCGTGCACGTCTTCCGTCACCAATTAATTTTTCCCTCATCGTTACCATCCACTTTTTCGTCACATCCCACACTTCTCGCCCAACACGTCCCCGAATTATTTTTTCCTCACCCGCCTTCCCGCCGGGCCTGACAACCGTTTGCACCCCTCCCCAAGCTCGTTCGCTTCGCCACACGTGGCGTCGCCATTACGCACTCCGCTGTTTGTTGCCCTTCAATGCCCCGCCTGCAGGCTTCGGCCCATTGGCTGCCTTCACCCGCATTTCTTTTAATTTCCTTCCTTCATTCCTTGCGCATTTGTTTCATATTCGTTTTTCATTCTCGTCTGTGTTTGTTTCTCACCATCATCTGAGTGGTTTCCATCCATTTTTCGTTCATTCCATCCATTTTTGCTTCCCATTTGTTTGCAATATTCGATTTCATTTCGTTTGTTTGGTTTGTTCTCTGCTTGTTCACTCCTTTTATTTCGTTTTCATTTCGTTCGTGTTTGGTTTCCTCATCTTTTCGTTCATTCCTTTTTTTCGTTTTTTTAATATTCGCATCCATCTTTGCCAGCATGGCGAATAGTGGGCCATGTCGGGTGCACTCTGAGCCGATTTCGGCCAGGATCAGGGGGTTTTGGTGGAGAGGGGAGGGGAGGTGTTTATACACCGCGGCCACCGCCCGCACCTATTTCGGGCTCTGCGTTTGGTTGGGGAGTAATGTCCTGCACACCAATGTCCTTGCTCGGGGTCTACATCTGGCCATGGATCCTACATTACTACACATATATCATTTCTAAATACCCCCGGCACCCGCATCGCCTTGAGACGCATCTTATTCCACGTAAGGGGGTTAATTTAATCGCTCGTAATTTAGAGGGAATCTGGGGGTTCGCTCCTCTAAACCTGGACCGATTCCCTGTGGAATTTAGCTTGGAGACGGGGAGGGATTCGAATCACACTCCTGTACACCAGAGTTGCGAATTCGCGCCCGCCGGCGTGCGAACGACCACGTAAACTACGAATCGCGGCACGTTCGCCACACCGGACGGCAATTCAGTCGTGACCCTCTCGGACTAAACGCCTGGGATCTAGTCACGGGTGGATCATTTCGGCCTCAACACACCAGTTCCCATTCCTAACCCGCGCGGAATAAGGTGAAATCGCCGAAAAGTCGATATACCTAAATACCCGCACGGGTAAGCTCTACTGCGAGGGGTTGTACCTCGCCACAGGCCCGGCTCCGGACACGAACCGCAAGCAGTCCGTTTCCGTGCTTACAGATAACCGGCGGTGTTATCGTCGGCCTTGGACGGTTCCATATTAATTCTCGGGCGTCCCACGCCCCTCGAACCCTTACCTGAAGCAAGACGAAGACCCAACAAAGGAAAGGACGCAGCGAAACGAGGGAATAATTCAACACAAGCACTTTATTTACACGACCAACGGAGAGCACACATAAAAGCATGTATTATAGCAAGAATGCACATAATAAAAGCATTCAACAAAGAAACAAATGACGCAGAGATACTCCGTGGCTAACGCGAACACCTCGGCAAACACTTACACGGTTTTACTTATAAGACACGGCGCCACAACAACACGTTCACACAAAACCCAAAAGAAATGGAAGTCGCGACTTCCCTGCTCGTCGTCGAGTCCTTGGCGACGCCAGCCGACGTGGTCCCACTTGGCCGTGACCTCCCCTGCTCGAGCGTGGTCGGCGAGGCCTCTCCGGCGTGCCTCGTGCATGCTCGTGCTTGGCCTCTCGGACGCCACGGACCGAGCACCGACTGAGAAAGAGCCGAACGCAAGAAACACCGGACTGAGAGCCAACTGGAGAGAAGAGACGAACCAAGCCAAGAGAAGAGAGCCGACTGAGAACACGAACCAGAGAGAGAGAATGCCTCCTGTCTTCTCCGACTCTTATACCCCGCCGCCCCGCCCGCTCCCGCCCCGTTCTTGGCTCCACCCTCCTTTCGAGAGGGTTCTGGAACAGGGGCGTTCCCGTCACCCCCGACCCGCCCTGCACACGTCATCCGCCAATCGCGGTGAGCCTGCCCTCACCTCGCTTTCTCTCCTCCCACACCAAGCGCGGTGAGGGCCAGACGGGAAAAAACAGGCCGGAAAAATGTGGCGCATCCTCCTGCTACTCTGCGGAGATCCGTAGCCGCAGGAGCCTGTTTGAACGGCGAGGGGCGAAGATGTCGCTGCCCGTGGATGGTGGGAGGTGGCGCGGTTGTTGAGAAGGCGGCGTTGTGGTTGGTGTTGTTGTTCAAATTAAAGAAAGGGACAGAAAAAAAACGACTAACATCAAAGTTGCAGCCCCGAATGAATCACATAAATTCCCTCTAAACAACGGATTTTGGGGCTAACTATACATGTACTTAAAAGCTATCTCACCTACGGGACCTGAATGGTGGTTTGCGAATTTCCACAGCCGTAACATATCTTTGCCAAAAAGATTTTTTTGGCAAGAATAATAACCTCGATCCCATGAGCCACAGCTCGAGTCGTTTTGACGCATCTCATTCCGGGTTCAGGAGAAGGAGCCATTGCTGCTTTAACATGTGATGTAATGTGAATTGAACATGTGATGTATGTGATTGAACATGTGATGTAATGGTGATTTTACATGTGAATGTAATGTTAATTGAACAGTGATGTAATGTCCATTGAACATGTGATGGTAATGTCCCATTGAACATGTGATGAATGGTGATTGAACAATGTGATGTAATTTTGATTGAACAGTGTGATTGTAATGTTTTTATTTGAACATGTATGTAATGCTTATTGAACATCTGATGTAAATGTGATTGAAGCATGTGATGTAATGTGATTGAACATTTGATGTAAATGTGATTGAACATGTGATGTAATGTGAATTGAACATGTGGTGTAATGTGATTGAACATGTGATTTAATGTGATTGAACATGTGATGTAATGTTATTGAACATGTGAATTGTATGTCATTTGAACATGTGAGTTAATTGTGATTGAACATGTGATGGTAATGTGATTGAACATGTGATGTAATGTGATTGACATGTGATGTAATGTGGATTGACATGTATGTAAGTGATGTAATGTGAATAACCATGTATAATGGACACTCACCTCTTGTTTTCCAGACTTTTATGGCCACACTGTGTACAATGACGATGTACACATGAAACCCTGTTTTGATCGGACACCTGACCCTGACCCATGACGTTTTATTCATTATTATTCAATTTAATTTAGAATGGGATTTAAATTAATTAAATTAAAATCAAATGGAAGACCAAATAGGTACGACTCCTGCATTGGAGTCATCAGGAGGAACCT
>JAXMNL010000397.1:29470-43260 GCA_035128595.1 Eptatretus atami | reverse complement strand
GATACGTCACCCTGGCGGAGAGACTTTGACCTTGGAATTCGGACCACGCGCCGGACAATGTTTCGGCCGGTTCGTTCATGTTTCGAACCATTATTCACCGATTTGATTAATGAACCGTTGTAACAGAACTGGATTTGAAAGCAGTTATTTTGTTTTTCATTCTCATGACAACACAGTGGAACACCTGTGCCTGCGTGCGTCTGTCCGAAGCCGGTTTTTTGCTACCGCGATGACTTGTGAAACAACAAAACGGATTCCAAAACAAACTTCACACAAGTATGGGCTATACGACATCGATGAACCGATTCCGTTTGGTCAACAGGTCAAAGGTCATGTGCCCGTTGAAAATCCTTTTGTAGACCGCAACTCGAGATTAAAAATATTTGATGTTCTCTTGACTTATCTCTTTTTCTCTCTTGCACTCTTTCATGTGACCTTCAATTGAGATCATATGTAACAGTTGGTTGACATGCAATGCGGAGGCAATACACATCGACATGTTTGCGTAAAAAATACATATTTTCAAGTCGGACTTGCAAGTGGAGGCCAGTCATTCGGGTTACGGGCCATTTATTTACGAACTCGGATGTTGAGACCTCAAGCAATGCTTGCTTGTCCCTATCGCTTTTCCCACATTCACTTCCAAATTCGATTTTCCAGTTATATCTCGAACATACGAGGGAGGAATTGATTTTTTTCAAGCTTATTGTAATTATAAAAGGTACTTCGGCGTGGGTTCACATAAACCGGTACTCAGGTACTCATGCGTGGTAAAAAAAAAAAATAAACAAGCAACTAAATTTATATTCAACGATGCAAAGAAAGCGTACTCGCACAGCAGAGGCCGATGAGGGAAGGTTTGCTCAGCTGGTCTGGCCTCCAGGTAAGATTCTTCTGTGATAATTCTGATAAAAGTTACATCGGAGCGTCGGGAACAGAAAAGAAGAGGTTTGCGAGTGTCTCGTCTGAAGCGGACGTTCTGAGAGAGCACTTACAGAGAGGAGTAAGATGCCTACATCGCTGAGAGGCACTTAAAGAATCAAAGCTGAGAATTTTTTTTTTGTGAGTGCCAAGCCGTTTCTGCTGGTACTCATCGGAGAACCCAATCAAAAAATAATGTCAACCTCAGTACTTTGGGAACTTTTAGCACGATTGATCATCCGTGGTGCTTTGAACGCATTACTGCAAAAAAATTCATTCGCAAGTTCGGCAAATAAACTTCGCTCGCTGTGCTCGGTGACTCACGGCACTCAGCCGGTTACATTCATTCTACCATCAGTATTTTCAGCATCAGTCGGTTGACAAATTTCTTCATCCGCACAAGCGCTCGGCTAACACGCGTCCGTTGTCCCTTCCCGCCTGTTTTGTCCCTCCTCAAACGTTGTCGAGCAGATGATCAGCCCCGAAGCTGTGGTGCTTTTCGCGAAGGCCGTTCAATTTTTCATCCGGGAGGTCTCGTTACGTGCCCGGATTCATACCGAGGACGACAATAGGAAAACGCTGCAGGTGTGCCATTTCTCCATATGTCGAGCGTGTTTCGGCTCCTTCGTTGATGGTATCCCCCTCCTCCTGTGCTTGATCGGGATCACCTTTTGCAAGGTCTTTTCTTTTTTTCGTACCTGTTTGGAGTTTGCAAGCAAGCTTCTCACCGTCAAGCAGCCAACAACGCCATTTCATTAGCCCGTGGCCTTTAAAATGCTGAAAACACCTCTTCGGAAAAGTTTTTGGAGTTGTATATTTTACAACTTCTGAATGAATGCGTATCCCACCATCTGTCTTTCTGTCGCCATTTTTCTCAGAGAAGGCTGAACGTATCTTCGTCAAACTTTCAGAGGTTCATCGGCGAGTGCCTGGGAGTGTTTTCGACCAAAAGATTTTAATTTCCAGGATTTTGTTGTTCATCGAATTGTATTTTTTTTTCCCTTCATTTACCCCTCCCCCACCCCCTTTATCGAGGTTGCGACATTGTAATCATTGCAGTCCGCGCATGTGCCTGTATATGAGCATATCTGCGTAACGAGCGGCCTGATTGTGACGAGCCATCGGAAGTGGCTTTGATTTTGAGCAAAGAAAAAATCTTATTCTTCTGAAGTGGGTGAAGAGTGAACGTGGTTACCACTAACTTAGTAGGCCATTTGTAACTAACAATCAAGTTGCTGAGAGGTCCCAGGGATGAAATGAATGTCAAAGGTCATGATATCACTGGCAGATCAAAGTTTGCTGAAACCTGTGACCTTAAAAGAAGCTATAAACTGTAAATAAATAAATAAATAAAAACATCGAATCGACAAAAAGTTCCAGCATCATTTTATTTATTTTTTTTTCCTTGGGTAGTACTGTCGGGGATTAAATGTACTCTAACAGCAACCAAGCATGTTTCTAGTGGTTTGTTAAACTCTTTTAATAGGAAATAGGGAAAGGATAAATCTTCCCAATGTTTATCTGTGCACTGTCAAGGAACTTGTTTTGCCAGCCTAAGCTGTTAGGGCTGGCACTGTTACAACACAGCTGGCCTTGTTGACTGTTTTGGAGTGGCCTTGCTGACCGGGCAGCTGGGCTGCCTGGAATCTGTTGGATTATGCCCAGAACTGCTAAAGCCCAACAACATGTAGGAGGCGACCTTGCAAAACCTGATAAGGGAAGGAAGGGAGCTGATTCTGTACTCTCTGTGCTCTCTTATCAGCAGTACTGGCAGGAGAATGCTAAAAACTAATGAATGGTAATAAATCCTCTTTGACAAGCAGTCATTCAGAGGTCACAGTAAACTGAATATAAGGCAGTGCTGAAAGCCAGCTCACTAGAGGATTAGGCTGGGTGGACTATTGTGTTCAAAGCCTGTTGTCTCCATATGCATATGTCTGATGTGTAATAAAACCTTCTCTACCAAGATCGGTGGGAACAAAGCTTGATCTCAATCAGTGAGGGTCTCACTTGGATCTCAACAGAACCAGGTTACCATTGACCTTTATCAGACCATTCTCGGTACGTGAGTGTTCCGTGCAGATTATATTATTCATATTTCTCTGCGTTTCGGCAGAATGCCTTTAACGAAGTGCCAACGATTGCGATCCAGCGCCGTGGGCTGTGGTTTACTCGGAACATCTCTCCAGTCTGACAAACACTCCATTTCTCGAGATTCCCAAAACAAACTGATAAAATTTGAAATTTGTTTTTCCCCCTTTCCCCAGTGCTGGTGACTCATTGACGTCGCACATCAGAGGTTCCTGAATAGGACACTTGTGGCTTTGCTCACCTTGTGGAAGTGCTGGGCTATATCGCAGCAGGTCTCTCTATCTCTCTCTCCTGCGGCCTTGTTCGAGATGCTTGTGCATCAATGTTTCTTATTATGTTCTCCAGTTGTGATAATGAATTTGGGAACGCAAGAAAAGCCTGACTATTTTGATATGATACACACCTGGGAGTAACTCCAGCTCGATGTTCTTTCACCGTTCCCTTGAACCAGAGGAACGACATTGCCACGGCCATCAGCGAGGCGAACCAGTTCGACTTTCTCATCGACATCGTTCCCCAAGTGAAGCCCAGGAAATGGAAGGTACTCAAGTTATTTGAATCCACATCCCTACCTGTGAATTTATTTATTTATTTGTTTGTTTTTTTGCAGCACATAATGATCTTGCAATTTATCGCTCGTACGCTCCGACGAGTCCATCCTCGACGTCCACTCGGCGCAAGACGACGTGGGACACACCTGGCAGTGTGTGCGGCTGTAAACATCCTTGACTGGAAGCTGTGTCCATGCTGAGCTTCCAGTCCGATGTTTGTGCCTCCATCTGCACCACCTCATCTCAGAACCGCCCGAATCATCATCGTGACATGGCGTTTCACGGTTGCTTTGTCGTAGATGTTTTGCGTTCTTCTGAAGGTGTCCGCCAACTTGTCCAGTTCGATGACAGGAAGCAAAGCTTCTCGCATTGGTGACTGGTGCACTCGTTTGTGAAGGTTTTTGGGACCGGTAGATTCTTATTGGCCGTCATCATTGTGTCCGAGGCTCTGTGAACATCATTCGCTCGCAGCTCGCACACAGGCATCAAGCTGGGGTGGGGTGTTCACAGCCCTTCACTTCACACTGAGCATCCTCTTACATTTTGGCCACGGGTCATCCCCACATCCCCTCTCGCCCTCCCATTTCCATTCGACTCGTTTGGCTGAGGCATGGAATCTGCGGAGTTGTTTACGTTCTCCTTCAATTCATCGAGCTGATCGCTTCAACGCTCGGATATTGTAATTGAACGACATTGATCAGCAGTTATTGAATTGGAACCCCCTGAGACTATTTACATATCACATACCCAAGATTGTGAACTTCTCAACCCACCTACCACTAAAGTTTTGAGGCTTGCAGGAATCAAACGTCGAGAGGTATAAAAAAAATTACTCTTGACGAACAGCCAGATACGTGCTTGAGATTTATCTTTTGATTGTTCCCTCATATCTTTGCGACAATTCCCTTCCAAGGAAGCTTGATGTGGACCGGGCACTTTTCAGGACCACCTTCCCTTCATCTGCGGCAGTGAGGAATTTGTGCGTAAACTCCTGATGATGTACTCAGGTATTCCGCTCTCACGAGGATGCGGCAATCTTGTCCATCTCGGTCTGAAGGAGTTACAACATGTCCTCTTCACTCGACTCACCAGTCGTTGATCAAACTAATGTTGCATCTCGTTGAACTCGAGGAGTCAAGGGGTATACAAGGCCGGTGAAAGCGGGCTTCCTGTATATGGACGTAGTAACCGATCGTACAGATCTCTCTCTCTCTCTCTCTCTCTCTCTCTCTCTCTCTCTCTCTCTCTCTCTCTCTCTCTCTCTCTCTCTCTCTCTCTACCATTGATGTCCAGAAAGGGAGGCAACCGGAGCGTTCCAATTCCGAGGTGAACCTGAGAGCTGGATGAAGACAATTCAATTCATTCCAGAAGTGGTCACAGACTTCACGAGATTTACATGAATTTGGTTTAACGGGTGTCGAAAAAGATCATGGTTTTGATGGGGGGTGACTTGAGATAGTGGTGAACAGCTGTCTTGAAGACCTGGGGAGAGGAATGAGATCGAACAGAGTGTGGAAGGTGGTTCCACACAGGAAAAAAAAGGAAGGAATAAACAGTGGATGTGACCAGATGTTCTGGATTTGGGCAGTTTCACGAGGAGGGGGTTACTGGTGCGTTGTGTGCGTCCTGAAGATTCCTGGTGGGACAAAACACGGTTGGGACAAGATTCCTGGTGGGGACAGAGGGCAGAGGGTGCAAGACCAGAAATGAGGCGGAAGAAGACAGAAACCACCGACCTGTCGGAGATGGTGAAGTGATAGCCCATTGACTCGGCTTCATCGTTAGACGTTCCAATGATCTTGAAAGCCTCGGTTTCCATGTGTCATCAAGATGTGCGTCAGTGGAGTCAGCCCAGAGGGGAGAGCAGAACTCAAAGCTGCAGATAAAAAAGCTTGCAGGTGGATAGGAGTCAGGTGTGCCAATGAAGGTCTTTGCATGACGGGAAGCCAGTTGGCGTCTGGCTTTGGAAGCCAACTTTGAAATGTGGTTTGCCGAAGAGAGATCATGGCTGAGAGTGAGAGAGTGTGAGAGTGGGATTTCTCAGGATTGAAAGACATATTCCAAGTGTTTGACCAGTTTGTGATTTTTGTCAACATCTGCGGAGAGGGAAGAGGTTGCTGAATAGGTTTTGGGACCGAGAAGATGGACGGGATGGCCACAGATGGGACTGGTTTAACGGGTTAGCATCAGAAAGATGAGGTGTTTCGATGATCCTGCATTCGAATAAATGGCGTCAAGCCATTCATTACAAATTGTCGATGCTGCAAATTGATTATGAGTTGGCCTGTCCAACATCCCCGGATCACATCGAATTGCTGCGGCTTTTTTTCATGGCCAAGTAATCTAGCATCGTTCCACCCTCTGGTCACCCTTGGCCATGTCCAGGAAGGGGTGCGACGGTGATGCCCAGGAATCTGCGCAGAATTATTTTTCCCTGTGCACAGGGTCAGACGGTCCAAAGCAGCACGCGCGGCAGCAGAATGCGGCACAAGGTGTGCAGACGCTGCAGGCCATTCCAACTGTACAGCAGGTACAGGTCTGTTTGTTTCTCCATATCTTTGAATCACACAGGAGTTGTTGATTGACCGTTTATATTTAAATTCATCCGTTTGTTCTTCCCACCCCAGGTGTCTGATGAGCAAACCATGCAAATTTTGGCTCCGCAGGGTGCTGGTTGGTTCCGTCTCCGGAGCTGGCAAACCATGCAGGTGATGCAACAGGTTGTCACGAGCACCGGCAAGATTCGGCTCGTCCCGTTAGGGCACTTCACCCGCTCATCACTCGATGCTTAACCTCGGTCAAGTGATCAGGGGAGCTGTTGCAGTGGTTATCCAGCTACTCGATGGACAGATGTATCCAGGTACTGGTTAATGGCCAAACATCTAAACCAACTCCCATTAATGCATCAGCACCTCAAGGATCAATTATTGAGCCCACCTTGTTTCTAGTCTACATGAACGATCTGTGTGACAAATGCAAGGTTATGTCTCTCGGTAGACGACTACCAAGTGAGCATCCTCAGAGTTCTTCATGGGCGGCAAGCCCTTGCGTGCACGTACACCACGAGCTTGACATACATGGAGTCAGGTTCTCCCGGAGCTTGGGTTTTCCAGTCTCACGTGAACTCCATCGCCGTTAGAGCCGGAACAAGAGTGAGTGCCCTTCGCGGTTTGCTCCATACTTGGATCCGCTTGGCCGAGCCCAAGTGTACAAAGCCCATATCCGGAGCACAGCGGATATGCTCCCCTCGTATGGATGTCTGCAAGTGCCGTGTGTCTTAAAAATCTGGATGACGTGCAAAAGTTTTGATCGTATTTGGCCTTTGGTATCTACGATATCAACAACCAAGGAATTTTCACGTGTGTGGTTTTTACTTAACACTGAGAGTCAATCTTCTTTGAGGGAGGCTTCAACACCTGGTGGTTGACTGGTCTTGTTCGTTACGTCTTCCTCAGGTGCGGACTGAGCCCAGGACAGCGCGGTACTTTTGCCTGGCACAGCCAGTCTTGCCTGCATGCGGATGTCGCACGGTCAGGTGCAGAAAACGTGCAGCAAGCGAAATTCGGCCGCAGGTAACTGTTTGCGAACGATTGCATTGCACATCCGTCATAAATATTGTGACTGCTGACAACGTGGTGTGTTTTAATTTTTTTGTCCCTCGTTATTCTCCACCTTTTGCCAGCTCTACCAGATGCAGCAAAGCGATGCTGCCCACTGGAGAGGAGGAAACTTCCTGCAGCGGGACCTTCGACGACGCACAACCAGTAGCCATTGATCAGGTGCAGCAGTGAGACCCGCTGGGACTATTGGCAAATGAAACAAACCAACCGACCTTTGGAGGTGCAGGATGATAGTGTGTGAAGTGTTGCCATTTTGGATGCCTTTGATCGGTCCCAAAGCATACGTTCAATGCCGCCATCTCCCGTAACTCATTCTTCCTTCGACTACCGACCAATTTCCCCAGTGTTGTCCACCCTGCCAAGCCATTGTTCTCCTCTGGTCGATAACGTCATCATGTTAACCATGAAATAAAATGCCAGGCCTGTCTCTTGGCCTTTGTACCTTGCAAGGGTGGGAGGGGTTTGTTTGAGAATTGAAGTGAATCAAGGGAAGGCAGAAGACACTTTGTGGATTGACATGTAAGAAGACACTTTGTGGATTGCTCCTTGAACACGCAGCCATCGCCGGCCGTTGTCAAGGGAGCGTTCGGTTCTCTGCCTGTCGGGGTCGAGCTTTCCTGTGCGGGAAAAACAGCCAAAAAAAATCTGTTGTCTTTATATGAGCCTCTATCGTCAGGGTAAATTCATAGATTTAATTGGATAACGCTGAAGATTTTATTGTTGATTTTAAAGAAAATTATTTTATTTTCACAATAAAAGACCATAAAGCTGTTTAAGCGAGATTTGACAAATGATTTGACAATTTATTTTATCCACCTGTTTAAAAAAAACCAGAGGTTTTAAACTGTATTTATTTTTTTGATTAAAGGGAACTGGGATTCATATGAGAAGGTCAGAGGATGTGATTAGATGGCTCGTGTATGTGAAGTTGGTTATATTGCAGCATGTCGCTGTTTTTGGTGAGAGAGACATGAACAAGTGGACAATGTCAGAGAGATTTAACTGTTGATTGAGTTCTGGAGTGATTATAGAGATTGGTTAAACATTATTTTTTTCCGAATATTTCACTTCCATTTACCATGAGAGAAATGGAGGCTCACCGGCGTTAATTAAACAACGTTAGAATTTTGGTATTGTTTAAACTATTTGGAGAAATTTTTTGTAACAATTTGTCAAAGTTCTTTGTTCCAAAATGGACACTCTGCAGCCAAAATTGTGATCTGCAGCTCGGCACTCGATTGACGCCATGCCGACAACAACGGAGTGGAACTCTCATCATAGGGGTTTGCACAGCTGAGGTCCGTGAAAGACTTCCAAAAAGTAATCACCCAGTTGACGACAATGATAGCCATGCTACTCATGTTTAATTACTCCTGGGAATTAATGTAAAATGTGAATCAATGTGAAGCTGTGAATTACCATCGGTTTGATTAACTTACTCCTGTGAACAACTTATCTTTGAATTATTTGGGAATCTATTTTGTGAATTATGATAAGCCAGCACACAGGTGTGTTCTCGCACAATGTTTTGCGCATACCTAGACACGGTACACCAGTGTGTTGACCTGTAATGTGTAGTGATGGGGATAATCTTAGGGTGAATGGGACCAACAAGTGATTACTCATGATAATGTTTGTATGTGATATTAATCAGAAGAGTGATTTTCACACACCCTTTACCGGATTGGTTGTCAAATACATTAAAAATGAGATAGTGTATGGAAACCGTGTAGTTACTTTCAGACTAAGCTCATAAAAATAGGAAATTGGGGGAAAATACTCATTAGGAACGAACCATGATGTTTCTTTTGGTCATAATTAATATGAACTTTTGTTTTGAGATTGCAAATGAGAATCCTTTACCGAAGGACTTTGATATCTGTTTAATTGAGGATAGGAAAAAGTTACTGAGAATTGAATCAAGATAAATAATATCACAGTTAATATTGGAAATATTGGATATTGTTGAAGTGCCAAAACAAAGCATTTTGTTTATCTGATGCTTACATAATATTGGAAAAGGGTCTCTGTTAATAAAATTGTTGGTCAACACTACTATTAGAATATCAAGTTATAAGAAAAAAAAGGGGGGAAAAAATGGATTTACATTACACATAATGCAGAATGATAAAGAATGGCGAGACCAACAGCAATCATGAAATTCAATTAAATGGAATTAGGAATTGTACCATGTATTGTAACTGTATTGCTCTCACTGCATTGGAGCTAGGTACTGACCTGACTGTAATTTAAATAAAATGACTCTACAATTTGTGGAAAGACAAACAAAAGGTAAACGAGAATTATGCGTAGTACAGAAGACATGACCATGAATAAATGTTAAATCGTGTCAGAATAAAATAATTATATTTTTCTCGAAAAAGAGTGCAATGACGCTACAAGCCAATTTAAATATTACCTGTTTTATCTGTCTTCTGATTAATTAGACAAGTGCATGATTTTTTATTGAGTGGTACTTCTTGTACGTTTACTTATGTAAGTTGAGGTATTTCTCACACTGACTTGACCATCTTTCATCAGCACAAAGTGCCAAGTTAGCTGGGAAATAAATAAATAATGGCAGTTGCTCTGGAACTGCTTGTGAATGAAACTGCGGAATTGTTTAGCAGATAACGATTGCAAATGGTTAAAATAGTAACTGTGAAAAATCGAATCGCGTTGGATTCGGTACTTGAAAGAAGTAGCTAATTTCATATTTTTGTATCGATGATGGAATATTTTTGGTGACAAGAATTATGATTTGCAATTGGAACCCTGATAGAGACTGTTTGCTTTTACATGGAAATAGCAAATGAGATTAATGTTTTGAGTGTACATACAACTGAGATTTCTGTATATTTTAGCATGTCGTTTTGGGAAATAACAAGGAAAGGGATCAAAATTTGATATGACAAATAATGCAAGTTAAATTGCTTCTAATAAGAACTTTGTTCGTCTTATTGAAATTACATGAGCCCATGACGTTTATTGATTGGTGTTTAATTGATGCTTTGTTTCTTTCGGAGTGTTGAGAGCAGTCTTTGATGCAATGTACGATTTCGTCTAGTGGAGCTTTGGGAGAACTTCAACGAAAGATTGGACGACTTGCAGCAGGCAACTGTTATGAAAAACTTGCAGCAGGCAACTGTTTTGAATTCCAGCCCTTGAAACCTCAAGCTGTTTATGAATATGGCCAGCTTTGTCTCGCAGCCCGCTTACAACCGTGGGGAGTTCTGGGATTGCCAAACTTCCCCTATTGGTGTAGGGAGGGGGGAAAAGCCCATTGCACCTTTATCTACTATCAGAAGTTTGTACCAACAATACAAATAGTATTTGTTCCCACAATACAAATATAATGGTAATTATATCTACTAAAACTACAAATACAGTAACACCAGAGGCTGGAATACCCGTTCATTTCAGTAATGCAATGCTACAAAGTCAAAAGTGGAAATGTTACACTGCCTATTAAAACAGTGGGAATGCTTTAAACATTTGAGATATTATGTTTACACTTTGAATCCATTTGGCAAGCTCATTTTTGCAACAAGGTTTGATTCTTGGATGACAACTGTGTCTCACTGTTCTCTACAGGACTATCATGTTTGAGTTCCTTTGGCACAAAGCAGAATTAGTGAACATCACCGTGTATAGATGATGAAAAAAAATACGGACGAAAATATAGATGGCAGGTTTAGCCACATGGACATTCAAATGGCATTGTGATATGCATATATTAATAACACCATGCATGGTCTTTCCAACAATACCCAAGTAATCTAAATATCCTAATGGCACAAGCATTTGGCACAGATATAACATCTGCAAATATTATGACAATTTTACATTCATCATATTTCATGCAAATAATAATAACACAACATGAACTCTTTGAAATAAAACAATACAAAACAGTAATCTAATATCCTGACACCACACTTACATTTTGGCAACATGGACTGAAAAAAACATGACTTAGTATTTCAAACATACAAATAGCATACAATATTAGTAACATCATTGTTCCCTTCAATATTGAGGAAAGTGAACACATTCACATAATAATTTGGTCACATTGCAACCCCGATTAAAATACTGATGTCTGAATATAAACCAAATTACAGAATGAATAAAAAAACAGTGCGGCGATGAACAAATGACATACGACGAATCACGATTAATAAAGCGTATTTTTCATTCCAATAATACAAAAACTATCTATTATATGATACATTGATTTTTTGGGCACATGGATGGAAAAAAACAATGGTTAATACTTCATTCCATTTCATCTGTAATGTGTTGGCAAGCAACATGCATATTTTTTTGATTGATTGGAAAGTTAATTATGCTTAGATGCTTAGATAATAGTACAATAGATGAATGAAACAAAAGACAACATTGGAATACACAAAATGTCAATGATTATCAATTCCCAAAATATACAGGGATTCAATACAATGATAGCACTTGCATTTTGGCAAATAATAGACCAGTGTCATCATCATACATATTATGAATGAACACAACATCAATTCTCTTTGCTAGTTGGGTGCGACTGCACGAGCATCGAGCACAATTCATTCCATCCTCCAATATTCACATATGAATGAAGCACATCAGATAAAACATTCACAAAATGTACACATGCACAAAATTGGTCAGATAATAAAAAAAACAACATTAAAAAGTATGTTACTGTATGCACAATTCATGTTAAAGTGCCTGTGAGCAGTAGTAGAAGAAATGGATGGAATACTTAAGGCACTGTGCCTGATTTACATAAAATCACTAAAAAAATTGAGCCGAACTCTTGAAGACATTGAGGTAGCAAAATAATCACCACTGTTATAGTTTCATTCTATACAAAATAATGCAACACATAAATCAGGATAACGTATAACGAATTATAACAAAATGCTTTGTTTTATGGCACTTCAACAAATATGTATGTGTACAGCAACCAAAGGATCGAGGCGGGGATTTCAGTTTCATGTTCTGTTTCTGAAATGTGCTTTCTTTTGGCTCTTGTTTGTATATCTTCTCACGCTTCGATTTCTTCCATTTGAATATGGTTTCCATTTCGGACAGTAACGAGATCCATAGTACTGTGGTGATCTTCAGAAGACATGGGCTCACCACACTTCTGCATGTGTACCACCTTTGAAGGACTTTCTGGGTTTCTTCGGCAGTGGAGCAGGGACGGACCATCGTCTGAAAGCGGCTAATGCTTCTTTTTTTCCTTTCCTCCATGCAGTAACACGGCTTTCTTGGCAGAGAGATGGATGCTTCACTTTTCAGCTACAAACATAAATAATTGGTTAACTCGTCCTTCAAGCATTACATCGATCTTCCATTTATCCAGAAATAAAATATGTTTAAAACTTTTACTTTGCTGGAACAAACTCAAAGTAGCCAGTATTAATTATCGTACTTGAAAATAACACATACCTATAGTACCCTACACCGTTACAGTTGCCTCTTCAGTTGTATCCTTCCGGCTCACCAAAGACCATAGCACCTCAGCAGGGACATCTTTACTGATGACTAATGATGAGCCTCTGGTAGGGGTTGTGGAGCTGTGGAGGACCTTTCCTGGCAGTGTTTCCCCTGTGCATTGTCCGAACCTCATCCAGTCTAGTTGTTTGTCTTATTTATACCATTTGTTAAGGTGGTCTCCATTGATGTCGGTACAAGAACGAGACTGCTGCCCTCCAGTAATGCTCGCTTGTTTCAGAAGACGTTTCTGATGTTTTGTAGTCTGATAAGAATTAGTCTCACCTAGGACTGTAGGTGGGTCTCGACTGTGGCTGGGAACTTGTCGCAGCAGATGAAACAGATCCCTCCACAATGCGACTCTTTCTTGGGGATGTTGCAGGTCTGACCGGCTGAAGAGAAAACACCTGAAACACATGACAAAGGATATTAGTCCAGAAACTGTGTAATGTAAATATTATTAATGCATACACTTAATTTTCATACATTTTGAATTAAGAACTCACAGAGAAATGTGCATACAGGGAATGCAGACGTATATCATTGGAGTATAAAATTGCTATATTTTAACCAAAAATCAGGATAACAATACACAAATACCTCTTGACAGCCGAATGTTTTAGCGTACCACTTGATTCTTTTGAACGACCGAAGCGTCCTAATGGTGGATTCTTGACCCGTGACCTATATGTTATTGGCCTGCTGTCGAGTCGATCAGTTGCTTGGTAGAAGGAATTATGCTTCATTGGCCTGTGCATTGGTAACAGAGAGACCAGTGAAGCTCAACAGGGCCTGGGCCTAGTCGCATTTTCAACTGTCCCAAGCAGGTAATCACCTCTGGCATCCACAGACTCATCCCTGAATCAGCCTCAATCATCTCCACCATCATCGCCATCGTCGCTGGACTCATGGGCCTGAACAGTATCAATATTTGCTTGAAAATATATAGGAATTATTCTTCACATGCCACAATTGATGAATTGTTATTTCAACATGACACACGGATGACGTTTACTTGTGATGTTAATTAAACAGTTTTGTCTTGTCCTGAATGATGCCTGAAGAATCGATTAATTTTTAATGTGTATTGGAAAAATAAACATCTCTCTCT
>JAXMNL010000397.1:13745-24837 GCA_035128595.1 Eptatretus atami | reverse complement strand
GCCTCACTCACTCAACATGTTTGTTTCTCAACTCGCATCGCCTCGCTGAGGAGTGGTATCTACATTATTATCTACATCATGTAGATGAGTGCCGGTGCACCGGTGCACCGGCACACTGGTGCCACAAGAGCGTCCATGCGGGCATCATCGATGTAGGACACCAGTTCTCCGAGAGCTATGCCATCTAATCCATTTAAATTCAGTCTGCAACACAATAAAATGTGAAAAAGTCGAGGGGTGTGAATACTTGTGTTGTGTTGAAAGTCCGATGTTTGTTGAACAAGCGAGTACAACATTCGGGATCTCCATGATAGCTGTCACAGCTCCAGCGGATGGGCAGCTAAATGTTGTGGTTTGTAAAAAGTTTGATATCGAGGTTTTATTAAGAGAGTCAGGCACTGATACCAGCCAGGAGAGAGTGTTTGCAGGGCTCCTGTAGATTAATTCGCAAACCCCGAACAACTCGCCACTGAGTACCACAGTCTGACGGCATGGTGGAGAGGTTCAACAGGACCCTGATATCCAACAATTGGCTCTCTTCACCCGCCGAATAATTCAGTAACTGGCGACGAACATTCCCGTATCTCTGCATGGCTAATGGCGTCCACATGGGCCCGCCTGTAGTCGCGCATGCTGTAATGTACGGACTGGGGCTTGCGAGCCCCCGGTCGATTTGTGTGCGGTCCGAGGCGTGTCCCGTACGCGACAGGACCAGGAGGGGGGGTATGCCGTCCGTTGGGAGGAAAGGCACGGGAAAAAAGTCCATGCTTACTCGCTCGCCCACTAAACAAGGCGGGTTAAAGTTGGGAAAGCGCAGTGGTACGACACCGGAGCCGCAGGTGAGTGCGTAGCGCAACGGGGGGCGGAAGATTTACGGTTCTCATCACCCACGGAGGGAGGAAAGGCGAGGTTGCGCCGAAAAGGGCTCACTCGCCTTGGCAGGGCACGGGGTGTCACTGGACGCGAATCAGTGACGTGTCCTTAAAACTTAAAATGGAAACCTGAGCCTCCCGATCGGTCCGAGGGACCGCCTGAGACCCTAAAGGGCGATCTTTGACGCCATGCATGGTTACGTCTTGCCGGCAGTAGCCGGCACGCCTGGAACACAGCATCCGAGAGCGGCAGCTCGCAGAGCCTTGCTGCGAAGTACACCGTAGGCAGGGGAGGTGGTAAGATCTCTGTACTTTGGCACGGAAGGCGCGCGAAGATCGGGGGGATGGGTTAGAGTATGGGGATATGGAACCGGCTTTCATTGGGGACAAGGGTTTTTCCTCATGGAGCCCGGGAATGGATTAGAGATTCGAGCGATTTTATTTTTAGAATTTTAGGATGGGATGGGAAATTGTATTATGGAGCACAGTGGACAGCTTTGATGTGTAGATGGGGACGTAGCTTAGCTACGTAGTGTTAAAAGGATGTGACAAAGTGTGAAGGGATGAGTGGGGAGCAGCGAGTTGTTTGAGGATCTAGTGAAAGAATGCAGTTGGATCCAGGGACGGGTTAGGCGAAGTTGAGAAACAAACATGTTAGTGAGTGAGGCCAGGGCCTGAGTGTATGTAGCGAATGTGGTATGCATGGTCGGATGACTGATTGGGGGAGGAGTGATTCCCACCCAGGGACCCCGGGTGTCCAGAGTAAGTCAGTTAGTGGTCACTAAATTTACAAAATGGAAGTCGTTTTGCTGTTGGTGCGAATGTGGCTCGAAACCCGTTTGGAGTGGTGAGAGTCTGTTGACGGGCTGGGCGTGGGCTGCGACGGTGAGTACGCTAGTGGCACCCGGACCGGGCTAGTCGCCGCGTAGGCAAGGGCCCAAGGGGGGCGCGGATAGCGTAGTAGGGCACGGGTGGCCGCATGATGCGGGCCGGACGCCAATGCCACGTGGGCAGTGTCGGGGCACGGGCCCCGGAAGGGGCCGTGGCCCAGCCTGCACGTGGACATCGAGGGGAGTGCCAGGAAGGGCACTCCCCAGGTTTTAGGAGCTGGTAGGCTCGGGAACAGTCGCAGGGCCCGGGGGTGCATAGTTGGAGAAGCGGCGAGGGTAATGTTCCTGCCAAGGGAGCCACGACGTCCCATGAGACGTGCGAGGGCAAGAGGGCACGAGGGAAAATATTTAGGCAAGTGCCCAGAGGCAGGAGATATGTTATACGCGGCAATTCGGACACTGAGCTGGAGATGCCAAGCATAGCACCCAGACAAAGGAATTGGGAACGCTGCCACCAAAACGGGAAGACCACAGCGCCTCTGGGGGAAGGAGAGACGGGGAAGAACTATTGACTAAGGGATACCGTAGTAGGCATCCGCAAAGGGAAACGGGAACGTGAGGAAATTTACCACAACGGTTAAACCGTAGAGGAAAACAGTAAAATTTCTAGTAACACGGGGGCACACGGTCGACACTAAAACAAGGAGAGACTAAGAACCTGCCTCTGTCGGCAACTCAGTAAGAGTATGGGGGGTTCGGGATGGAGAGAAGATATCCGATTTCAGATAAATTACGAATTGAAAGTAGGCCCCTGAAGGAGAAATGCGATTTTTGATCGCTAAACACTCCCGATGAATCTGTATGGGTAGAGATTTGCTGTGTAGAATGGGATGTCACATAACATGTAACAAGACGGAGTTTTCATAGATGCCCCGCTAGCATTCAAGAAGAAGTAATGACTCCATGAATGAATGAAACTCGAACCATGGTGTATTGGTTGCGAATTGTGTTCAGGGAAGGGTAGAACCTAGCTCGGTAGGGATTGGGAAATGCAAGATTGCGAGATGTAAGAGGAATGGTTTGCTTGCAACGACATTGATTTGGATGAAGTGAATTGACTTTGCACTGTAACCGTCTACTAGATGAAAACAGGGCAGGATTTTGAATACTCAGCCAAAGTGTCTGAGATTACACTGCTAACGCCACTGATGAGCAACCAATTTATGGATCGGAAGGAAGGAGGAGCCGGTGGAGTGGAAACGAGCCGACCGAAGAAGGCGACTAATGAAGCATAGAGAAAGGACTCACCCAACCATCTCATGGAGTAAGTAAAAGAAACAAGCGAGGAGAATTGGGGGAAATGAATTACACGATTGAGATGGCGCCCGGAACCAACAGAAAGGGGTAACGAGGCTCGAACACCTTACAACGCATGTAGGGTGGGGAATGGATGGAAAGTATGCTTACCTGATAAGATTTGACCTGCGATTGGAAAGAGGCATGAGATGACAGCAGAAGCCCGCCGCCAAGACAGACAGGCGAGCGGGGACCCGAGGAAATGATTACAGGAAAGTACCGCGAACAGATTGTGGAACAGAAATCAAATGATGTAGGGAGGGTGCTGGCTGCGACGCCTTGTGTCAATTCAGGTAAGGGGTACCCTGCTCGAGTGAAGCCAATAATCCGGTTGCGAAAGGAGGCAATCGAGGGAATCGACCGGTGCTAGCATCATTGCGGGAGCAAGGAGTGATAATACTACAAAGAGCCATGTAAAGCCTATCTCCCGGTTAAGAAGCCCGTGACAGTGCTGGATTAACATTAGGCAGACAAGGCAGTGCCTTAGGGCCAGCCAAAAATTCGGCCAAAATTATTTCGGGTCCCTGCAAAAATTCGGGTCCCTGCTGAGGTGCATGTCTTTGGTGAGGCCGGAGGATGACAACTGAGGAGCACTGTACGTGTAGGGTACTATAAGGTATGTGTTATTTCAAGTAGATATATATACTGCGACTTTGAGTTTGTAGCAAGTAGTGTTAAACATATTTATTTCTGGATAAATGAGTCAAGATGATGTATGCTTGAGGAGATTTAACCATTGATTTTATGTTTGTAGCTGAAGATGTGAAGCATACCATCTCTCGCCAAGGAAAGCGTGTTACTCGCTGGGAGGAAAGGAAAAAAGAAAGCATTAGCCGCTTTCAAGATGGTCGTGCCCTGCCTGGCCTGGCGAAGAACGAGAATAGCCCAAAGGTGCTACACATAGCAGAAGTTGTGGGTGAGCGGCCAGTCTTCCCATAAGATCACACATACGTATGGATTTCGTTACTGTCCGAAAGTGGAACAGCATTTCAATGGAAAATAGGTGATAAGATATCAAACAGAACACAAGAAAGGAGAGAACTCAAAACCCATAGAAGGCATGTTAACTGAATCTCGGTCCTTCGGTTGCTGTAAGCATAATAGTTTGTTTGAGAGTGCCAAATAACAAGCAATGTTTGTTATGCGTAGTGATACGGTTTTCCATGAGGTGGTTGAAGCTGATTTGGGCAGTGTGACTTATCGCTGTCAGGAATTGTGGGTAACATAGCTAAGCACAGTGGTGATTGATTTGCTTGACCTTTTCGTCATGTCTTCCAAGGTTCGCTATTTTTTAGTGTATTCTATATTAAATCAGATGGCCTACAGTGCTAGTATTTGAGGTCCATTGTTCTAACTTTCACTATTTGCTCACACAGTGCACTTTATACATGAATGTGCATACAGCTACAGTACTGTTTGTAATGTTGTTTTTTTATTTTATCTGACAATTATGTTGCGATGTGTACATTTTGTTGAATGTTTTATCTGATGTGCTTTGCATTCATTATGTGAATATCTGACGGATGATGAATTGTGCCTCTTGATAGTGCGTGAGTCCGCACCAAGACGCAAACGAGAATTGAGATTAGTTGTTATCAACATAATATGTATGGGAAACTCGTAGACAAAACAGAGTCATTAATTATTTGCCAAAGGCAAGTGCTATCGATTGTTATTGAACACTGGGATTATTTGTGTGTGCATTGTATCATGTGGACATTTTGTGTATTTCAATGTTGTCTTTTGTTATTCATTCATTCTAATTGTACTTTAATTCTAAGGCATCTAAAAGCAAGTATTACTTTGCCCAATTCAATCAAAAATATGCATGTATGCTGTACACTACATTACAGGATCAACATGAATGAGTTATGGACCATTGTTTTTTCTCATCCATGTGCCAAAAATTCAATGTATCATAGATATATTTTTGTATTATATTGGAATGAAAATGCTTTTTTTAATGTGCATCTTGCCGTATTCATGTTGTTTCATTCAGCCCACTGTTTTTTTTATTATTGTATTTGGTTTAATTAGTTCAACATAATCAGTATTTAAATCGGGGGTTGCAATGTGACTAATTATTAGTGATGTGTTCATTTCCATCAATATTCGAAGGGAAAATGATTGTTACTAATATGTTCGTACTGCCACTTTTGTATGTGATTTGAATATCTAAGTCATTGTTATTGTTTCAGGTCCATGTGTGCCAAAATGTATGTGGTGTCAGGATTTAGATTCTCTTTGTATTTGTTTTATTTTTAAAGATTGCTGCGGTTTGTTGAGGGCGAAATGGCATATTTGAGTAGTAGGTCGGTGTATTATTGTTGCATAAATGATTGAATGTAACAATTGTCATAATTTTTGCAGATGCTATAGCGTGCCAAAATGCTTGTACGCCATAGGGATCAGTTCAGGATTGCAAAGAGGCTTTGGAGCGTCTTAAGGTTGGAATGTTAGGTAACATAAAGACAGCCATTGGTGATCTCAAGTCGATTGAATTATGGCATTCACAGAGATGCCATTTTGAATGGATACATTCGTGGCACATGGAGGTTCGGCCAATCAATAACCGCGACAGAGATATTGATATTGATTTTTGCGTCCGATTTTTCATTCCAATTCTAATAGCAGGTGTGATTCACTAATTTGCACTAACTGTTGTGGCAAGGAACTCAACATGATACGTCCTGTAAGACAGTGAACATAGATTGTTTGCACAAGAATGCAACCCTTTAGATTGGCCCAA
This sequence comes from Eptatretus atami, assembly GCA_035128595.1. Taxonomy (NCBI): domain Eukaryota; kingdom Metazoa; phylum Chordata; class Myxini; order Myxiniformes; family Myxinidae; genus Eptatretus; species Eptatretus atami. Next base: position 19,030 of record JAXMNL010000397.1, on the reverse strand, counting down.
AATACAAGTGGACATGCTTTAAACAGCCAAATGGATTCAAGGTGTACACTATATTTAATGACTCAAATGTTAAGCAATATCCACATTTTATACTAAGCAGTGCTAGTTAACATTCCAACTTTTAGATCTATTGTAGCATTGCAGTTGATGAATGGAAACGGGTTGATCTCAGCTCTGGTGTTCTAGTAAATTTTGTAGTTTAAAAGTAGCAATTAATTACCATTATAAATTTGTATTGTGTTGGACAAATACTATTGTATTGCTTGGGTACAAACTTCTGCTGATAGTAGATAAGGTGCAAGTGGGTTCTTTTTCCCCCTCCTACACCATATAGGGGAAGTTTTGGGCAATCCAAGAAGAGTTCCGACGCGTGTAAGCGGGTGCGAGTCACAAAGCTGGGCGACAGATAGTTCATAAACGCTTTTGAGGTTTCAGAGGGCTGGAATTCAAAAAAGCAGTTGCTGCTGCAAGTTTCATAACAGCCTGCTCGCAAGTTCGTCCAAATCTTTTCGGTTTGAAGTTCTCCCAAGCTCCACTAAGACGAAATCGTACATTGCATCAAAACGCTCTCAATCACTTTCCCGAAACAAGCTAATAAACACAATAATCAATAACGTCATGGGCTATGTATTTCACTAACGAGAACAAAAGGTTCTTATAGCAAGCATTTGTAAACTTGCATTATGTTTTCATATCATATATTTGATCCCTTTCCTTGGTTTTTCCAAAAACGAATGCCTAAAATATTACAGGAAATTCTAGTTGTATTAACTCAAAAACATTAATCTCATTTGCATTTCATGTAAAGCAAACAGTCCTAATCAGGGTTCCAATTTGGCAATCAATAATTCTTGTCACCAAAAATATTCCATCATCGATACACAAAATATGAAATTAGCTATTCTTTCAAGTACCGGAATCAACGCGATTCGATTTTTCAGCAGTTTATATTTTAACATTTGCAATCGTTTCTGCCTAAACAATCCGCGTTCATTCACAACAGTTCCACAGAGCAACTGCCATTATTTTTTTTTTCCCAGCTAACTTGGGACTTTTGTGTCTGAATGAAAGATGTCAAAGGTCGTGTGAGAATACCCTCAACTACATAAGTAACGTACAAGAAGTACCCTCATAAAAAATCAGCCACTTGGCTAATTAATCAGAAAGAACAGATAACACAGGTAATATTTAAATTGGCTTGTAGCGTCATTCGGCAACTCGTTTTTCGAGAATCATAATTATTTATTCTGACCGATTTACATTTATTTTCATGGTCATGTCTTCTGGTAACTCGCAATTCTCGTTTAAAACCTTTTTGTTTGTGTTTCCACAAATTGTAGAGTCATTTTATTTAAATTACAGTCAGGTCAGTACCAGCTCCTATCAGTGAGAGCAATCGTTAACAATACATGGTACAATCCTATTCATTTCAATTGGATTTCATGATTGCTGTTGGTCTCGCCATTCTTATGCCTTCTGCATTATGGTAATGTAAATACAGCATTTTTCCCCCTTTTTCCTTATAATGATTTCTAATATGTAGTGTTGACCAATCTGCGATCAATTAATAACAGAGACCCTTTCCATATTATGAATGAAGCATCAGATAATACAAAATGCTTTGGTTTTTGCGCACTTCAACAACTCATCCAATATTGCAATATTAACTTGATATATTATTATCTTGATCAATTCTCAGTAACTTTTTCCTATCCTCATTAACAGATATAAAGTCCTTCGGTCAAAGGATTCTCATTTGCAATCCTAAAACAAAAGTTCATATAATTATGGACCAAAAAGAAATCATCATGGTTTCGTTCCTAATGAGTTATTTTCCCCAATTTTACCTATTTTTATGAGCTTAGTCTGAATATATAACACGGTTTTCCATACCACACTATTCCATTTTTAATGTAATTGAACAATCCGGTATAGGGTGTGTGGAAAATCACTTACTGATTAATCATACACAACATTATCATGAGTATCACTTGTGGTCCCATTGCCTAGTTAATCCATCACTAGATTACAAGGTCAATCAAAAACACACTGGTGTGTAACCGTGGTCTAGTATGCGCAAAACTTGTGCAGAACACACTGTGTGCGTCGTTTCATATTCACAAAATAGATGTTCCCAAATAATTCAAAAGTCAAGTTGTTCCACATCGGAGTAATGACAACACGAAGTAATTAAGCCTTCACATTGATTTCAGCATTTTAATTAAATTCCCAGGAGTAATTAAACATGATAGCAGATGGCTAATCATTGTCCGTCACTGGTGATTTCTTTTGGAATCTTTCACGGACTCTCAGCTGTGCAAACCCCTATGATGGCGTTCCACTCCGTTGTTGTCCGGCATGGCGTCAATCAGTGGCGGCTGCAGAATCACTTTTGGCTGCAGAGTGTCCTTTTGGAAAAAGAAACTTGAACACATTGTTACAATTTCTTCCAAATTAGTTTAACAAATACCACATTCTAACGTTGTTTAATTAACCCGTGAGCCTGCCATTTCTCTCATGGTAATGGAAGTGAAATATTTCGGAAAAAAATAATGTTTAACCAATTTCTTATAATACACCAGAACTCAATCACAGTTAAATCTCGACATTGTCCATACTTGTTCATGCTCTCTCACCAAAACAAGGGACTGCTGCAATTACCACTTCACAATACACGAGCCATCTAATCACATCCTGCTGACCTTCTCATAGTAATCCATCCTTTATAAAACAAATAAATAGCAGTTTAAACCTCTGTTTTTTTTTTAAACAGGTGGATAAAAATTGTCAATCATTTTGTCAAATTCCTTAAACAGCTTTTGGTCTTTTATTGTAATAAAATATTTTCTTTTAAAAAAATCAACAATATCTTCAGCGTCTATCAATTAAAATTATGAATTTACCTGACGGATAGAGTCATATAGCAACAGATATTTTTTTTGGCTGTCTTTCCGCAGAAAGGCTCCGACCCGACAGGCAGAGACCCGGAACGCTCCCTGGAAACGGCCGCGATGGTGCGTGTTCAGGAAGAATCCACAAGTGTTTCTTCATTGTCAATCACAAAGTGTTTCTGCTCCCTTGATTCACGTTCATTACCTCAGAACAAACCCTCCACCCTTGCAAGGTACAAAGGCAAGAGACAGGCCTGGCATTTTATTTCAAGGTTTAACATGAATGAGTTATCGAGCAGAGAGCACAATGGTTGGCAGGCGTGGACACACTGGGGAATTGGTCGGTAGTCGAAAGGAGAGAATGAGTTAGCGGGAGATGGCGGCATTGAAGTATGCTTTTGGGACGCGATCAAAGGCATCCAAAATGGGCACTAAAAACCACTTCACACACATCAATCCTGCACCTCCAAAGGCGGTTGTTTGTTTCATTTGCCAATAGTTCCAGCGGGTTCCACTGCTGCACTGATAATGGCTACGGTTTGTGCGTCGGTCGAAGGGTCGCTGCAGGAAGTTTCTCTTCCAGTGAGCAGCATCGCTTGCTGCATCTGGTAGAGCTGCAAAAAGGTGGAGATAAAGAGGGGAACAACAATTAAAACCCCACAACCGACGTTGTCAGCAGTCACAATATTTATGACGATGTGCAATGCATCGTTCGCAACAGTTACTGCGGCCCCCGACTTTCAGCACTTCGCTGCACGTTTCCTGCCCTGACGTGCGACATCCCGAGCAGCAAGACTGGCTGTGCAGGCAAAAGTACCCGCAGCTGTCCTGGGCTCGTCGCACCTGAGGAAGAGTAACGAACAAGACCGAGTCAACCACCAGGTGTTGCAGCGTCTCAAAGAAGATTGACTCTCAGTGTTAAGTAACCCACAACGTGAAAATTCCTTGCTGTTTGATATAATCGTAGAACCAAAGGCAATACGATCAAACTTTTGCACCGTCATCCGCATTTTTAAGACACAGCGGCACTTGGCAGACATCCATACGAGGAGGAGCATCTTCCGTTGTGGCTCCGGATATGGGCTTTGTTCACTTGGGCTCGGCCAAATGCGGATCCACCGTATGGAGCAACAGCCGGAGGGCACTCACTCTTTGTCGTCTAAACGGCGTGGAGTTCAGTGAGACTGGAAACCAGCCCGGGAGAACTGCTCCATGTATGTAAGCTCGTGTGTAGGTGCCAAGGGCTTGCCGGCATAGAGAATCTGAGGATGTCACTTGGTAGTCGTCTACCAGAAGACATAAACTTGCATTTGTACCAGATCAGTTAGTGATAGAAACAAGGTGGGTCAATAAATTATACACCACCAACCTTGAGGTGCTGATGCATTAACTGGGAAGTTGGTTAGATGTTTGGCCATTAACAGTACCTGATACATCTGTCCATCCCGAGTGTGGATAACCACTGGCAACAGCTGCCTGATCACTTGACCGGGTTAAGCATCGAGTGATGAAGCGGTGAAGTGCCTACCGGGACAGCTGAATCTTGCCCCCGGTTTTTTTTGGGGGGGCCCCCCGTGACACCTGTTTGCATCACCTGCATGGTTTTTGCCAGTCCGGGAGACGGAACCACCAGCACCGCCTGCGGAGGCCAAAATTTGCATGGTTTGCTCATCAGACACCTGGGGTGGGGAAGAAATACCAACGGATGAATTTTAAAATAAACGGTCAATCAACAACTCACTTGTGTGATTCAAAGATTGAGAAACAACAGAACTGTACGCTCTGTACAGTTGGAATGGCTGCAAGGTTGCACACTTGTGACGCATTCTGCTGCCGGCGTGCTGCTTTTGGACCGTCTGACCTTGCCAGGAAAATAATTCTGCGGAGATTACCTGGGCCATCACCGTCGCACCTTCCTGGAATGGCCAAGGGTGACCAGAGGGTGGGAACGATGCTAGAATTACTTGGCCCATGAAAAAAAGCCGCGCAATTCGATGTGATTCGGGGATGTTGGACAGGCCAACTCATACATTTGCATAGCATCGACAATTGTATGAATGGCCTTGACGGGCCATTTATCGAATGCAGGATCATCCGATTACACCCTCATCTTTTCTGATCTATCGTTAAACCAGTCCCATTTGTGGCCATCCCGTCATTCTCTCGGTCGCCAAAACATATTCAGCACCTCTTCCCTCTCGAGCATGTGCAAAAATCACAAACTGAGTCAAACACTGTGAATACATTCTTTTCAATCCTGAGAAACCACTTCGACACTCTCTCAATCTAGCCAGATCTTCTTGCGGCAACCACATTTCAAAGTGGCTTCAAAGCCAGACGCCAACTGGGCTTTTGCCCTTCCCCGTCATGGGATGCAAGACTCATTTGGAGCAC
>JAXMNL010000397.1:551-12300 GCA_035128595.1 Eptatretus atami | reverse complement strand
GAGGAAAAACAGTCACGGTACCACTTGCTGTGTCCTTGTTTGTGTTAACGGGTCTCAATACGGTCACTCGGACATGGTATCACACTACAACACGCTTCCCTCTGTTGGCACATTGGCTTCTGCTGTTGGTCGTTTCCCCAATTATCTAACTGCCAGTCCTTTTGTTCTGTTGTGTTTGATCGTGCGTGTTGTAAACCGTATGAGCTGCTTCCAATGCTCGAACTAAATGTTACACAAAAAAGTTAAAAAATTATATATATTATCTGAAACTGCTTAAATGTCCTGGTTAGGGTATGGGTTGGCATCTCGGAGAATGTTTCTCTTCATGCCTAAAAAACAAGGCGATGTGTGATGGTGTCTCTTCCAATACTTCTAACCAATAACTGGAGCTGAACTGATGAGACTTAAAGGACTCGTGCCATATTGCCTTTCCTTCTGTCCCTCACACCTGTCCTCAAATATATAAACATATACGCTCCCCCTCCCCCATCTGGCTTTTCCACGCTCCCACCTCTTCATGTCCACCTCTCTCTCCCCACGGACCGGTGCTTTCTCCCCTCTCGTCTTCGGGTATTCCTTCAGCGATTGACGGAATTGGCATACATCCACGATCGCTATATAAGATAGATAGAATAAGATATAAGCCCCCCCCCCAGACAAGATGTGCGTGGAGAGTGCGGCGTGTACACGTGATGCAGCAGTTACAAGACATCACATCATCTGCTCTGGCAGACACTTTAAGGCTTCCCGTAAGAAGGTAAGATGAGGTACCGGTTTTGATGAGAACACACATCGCCAGACCCGACTGAATCGGATGCAATCCAATCACTTGGATTGAATTGCGAACGAGTCTTAAATCAACAAGAAAGATTCCGCCTATAGTTAATCAAACACGAAGTGCTAAAAAGTTGAGAGTGTGTCATGCAGTAAGACTAAGAAGAAGAATATACATCGATGGGACACGAGTGAATGCGATGGAAGGAAGTCGAACGCTGCTTTGGATGTCCGAAAGCTAGTATTCGTCTGAAAATGTAGGAGACCATGTACACCATCTCTCCACTTCTAAACTCACGATACCAGGTGTATTACCAAGAAGGATGGAACACGGTGTGGGCAGAACATTTTAAGATGTGGTTCAATTGTCCATCATTTGTAGATACCTGGCCGATGAATGTTGCGATGAATTCTCACAATATACCAATCAAAAAAACCTTTTGCTCGGCCCACCCAACGCTGTCGAACATTGCCGTGCCAATCCAGGGAAAATAAGGTCCAGTCCAAGGCCCTCATGAGGGACGAACGACCACAAACAAGGATGGGAGATATAAAGATGAGGGGCATAGCTTCAGCAAAGACATTCCCAGCTCCACTCCTCAGCCAAGCTGGAGACAGGGGACCGTAGCCCTCAAGTTTTTCAAGGACGCATAATCGCTCATCTTCCGAAAGGAAAGGCGATAGTTCAGTTGTGACAACCCCGGTGGCATATCCTCCTTTGCACCGCGGGGATCGAATGCGGCTCGCAATGCCTTTCTCAAGGCTCAACAAACACACTTAAGCAAGATCCTTCGGGTAGAAAGTCAAGCCGGTTTCTGCTCCGGAACGGAGAATACATGGACCACGTGTGAAAGGCGGATTTTACCCTCGGTTTGCACTAAGGGCAAGTGGAGATACTAAGATAATAGAAAACCCGAGGGTAGTTGTGCCTTTATTTTCTGCGGGCGCCAAACTGATGTTTACTATAGTTCGTCGGTGCCGACCTGGCGCTCAAAAAAGCCCAGGATGCGATGATGGAGTTACCAAGAATTGGCAAGCCGCAAGCACCACAAGAACATTCAGCAAGCGCGCAGCACAAGCTGATGGAGCGATCATATGAATCCGTCTCTCCGTCAAAATGCGACGACGGGAGGTCCGTGCGAACAAGTTAGGGCTGAATGTGGCTGCTAAATTAAAAGCTCGGACTCCACATATCGCCCAGACACTACTAAAATCCTCAGACAAATTCCATCTTTCGATTGCCCTGTGGACACATGCGACATCAATGGCGGACTGTCTCTTAATAGCAATGATTTTGATTGTTGTCAAGATTCAAGGACATTATGCCTCCCTCCTTACAAAGCAGTTCTGTGTGTGCACAGGACATGTGCTCGAAGAGACAACAGAAATACCCTGATGGCCATCCTCGTCTGGCCGTTTTAAAGGAACTGGGGTCTACAACCAGAAGTGGCCAAGCGGACGCAGCGTTATGTTGAAGACTGAGGACAATCTAGTGTAACTTCAAGTCCGGGCATATTCTGGATGAATGGAAAAGTAGAACGAAAACCACAAAAAAAACGGAACTCTTGCACTCTCCACTAGCCACAACGGTTATTGAAGAACATCGCCTTGAAGCAGACGGAGTGAAGCGAAACCCAAAAAAAACGAGTGTCGTATGTCGTATCCTATCTCGTAGACACACCGTTCGTCTGTGCGACCTGCGGTCACCTGAGGGCGTCAGGATGGGACTTATTACAGAAATCTCGGAAGATAGCCGATGTCCACCCAATAAGAAAAGTAATCGATAACGAGACATCGAAATGACATCACTCCATTTTCGTAGTAATTTAGTAAGTGTCTCATCAATTCTGTGGAATCTTAATTTATTAAATTGCAGCCTTGATCCGTAACATTGATCCCATAATAATGTATTAGATAGGGATGTCACATAGGACATACTTGAAAGAGCAGTTCCAAAGGTAGAAAACCCAAACACCAACTGGATTTCCAAAGGCTGAAAGTGAGGACGAAGATCCTCACTGAGACTGCAGTTGCTCGTTGCCCACGTCGATCCGAACTTCCTGGTGTATTTGTTTATTTATTTTCCAAGGTTTTAAAGCTCGAGACACCGAGCTCGAGTGAGGTTTCGCTTGGTACATCACCCGACGTCTTGCCGTGCATGTGTGAAAACGAGAATGGAATGATTGATACGCAGATGTGAATTATGATTCTTGGGGTTATTTTGAGAACGATGCGATAAAATCGCAACTGTGCACCATTCCCACAAAGGTGTCAGCAGAACAGAAGAAGTCAGATGTCTCGTGTGCAGTGATCGCAACTATGATACACGAAAAGTCCGTTGCCTGATCAGAGTCAGAAGATAACGTAAGTGGAAAATCATCCTATCGATGAACTCAACAGAACAGTATGAGGAGTGATACGGGTCCGATGTAGAATGTTACTGACATGGAGGCACAGATGGAAGTAAGGAGCAAGCAAGTGTACTGAGCAGGTCTCCTTGCATCAGAATGGATCTGTTGAGAAAAAGGTGCAGCTGCAATTTTGTTAGAAAAGTCTTTGCTGTTTTACCATGTGTAATGAACGTTTGGCTAGTGGGCTGTGCCCATCAATGTTGGAGTGCATAGTAAATGAATGCTAATGATCGGTCGAGGTGAGTGGAGTGGACTTCGCATTTTTTGCCTTCGATTGAGCCTGAGTGAGACTTTCCGCTATTCTGATGCCCGATTGACGGTATCATGCTCATAAACCTTGTGCAGAGAAAAGGAATGGTCGTTCGTTTCGGTGTCTCGTCTCAATCAAAAGTTTGATCATGGCTTTTCACTCGGATCCGCCTCGTTTAATCGTTCTTCCGTAAGCTATAGCAGCCTACGGTAGGATTCCAGAACCAAAGACCTTTCAATATTGTTTCTGGGAAATTATTCAAACAAAACTTTTGTTGTAAATGTTGTTTGAAATTTCGTTTTCATGACCACATAAGACCTCGTGAGACGCCCTGTGGTGTTTTGTGGAAGTTGAGAAAAGGTTTTTACCATGAGTTTCCACTGGTCTTCGTTATCTTTCTTCATCATTGCATCTGCTTGCGTTGCCTGATTCTTGTTTTCTCAACAACTGTTAGTGTATTTCCGGTGTGCGGGGCGACGGCAAACTTCGGCGGTGTGTTCAATGACATGGCACCGAGAACATGCAGAAGTGCAACGCAATGTGTTTTCCACGACAGGAGCTGGCGAAGAAGGAGAAGTCTTGAAATTATCTGAGAATTCCTTTCATATGGGGGGGGGTTCTCGAGGCGATGACAAACGAAAATGGATCCTGTCTGGAGCGCTTTACATTGAGGCTGGAGCCTCGTTCGTCGGCCTGGAATGGGTGAAGGAGTCGAAATTTTGCTCTCCCCGCGTTGGAAACACTCTTGGTTCTTAGTGATCCTCCCTGTGGACACCATGGTGTCACACACCCATCCATTAATTTGAGGACCTCTGCCTTCCCAAGTTTAGTGATGGCAACTAGTAGGAAAACGAATGCCAACTTTGAGATAGGAATAGCTCTCACGTTACCGGCCTGTCACGTTATGCAGATCGAGGCAGGTGGCTAACAGCGTGTTCTCTCGAGCGTAGACCTCGCTTTTTCTCGTCATCGCAATGATCCATTTCTTTCTTGCCGTGGCAGTGTCCCACTTTTCGCAAGACTCGTCCGGTGGAGGAACTATTCCCTTAAAGCTGTTTAATGATATTGACGAAAATACCAGACAATATGCATCAACAACATCCGGGTAACACAGAAGGTAAAGAGGTTCGTAGCTCGATCTGTCCAGGGAGCACCTATGCTCATGGCTGTCGACGAACGTTACACTTTGCTTCTTTGGCATGGCAGAGATTCGAGACGGGGATATATAATTGTGTGTACTAGCCCTCACTTCCGGAGAGTTGTTTGATAATTGCAACTGTGGTGTACAATCTCAAGGCGGCACTAAGCAGACGTACTCAGCAGTCGCACCCTTTTGATCCAAAACGCACAAATGCGCAAGTGCTGTATGAAATCGGTCACACATGAACGATTGTACATTTCTCAGATTAAACTGTCGTGACTGCAAAATTGGTTTCTCCACTACCAGGAGGAGGCTGTTGGCTTGTTTTGAAATCAAAATTGTACAAGCATTAGTAATCATTAAATTGGACGGTGAACACATTGAAATGCTTCGAACAAGGGAAGGACAGCTTTCATGATGAAATTAGCCAGAAAGAAGAATAAAATTGACGCGGATAACTACGGATGGAAAGAGGTTTAACGATTATGTAGCAGAGTTATGTGCACCTAGATTAACAGCACGAAACCATAGAGATTCGGTCAAAGAAAGAGGATGCAAAGCAGGTGTCCAGCCCAGAATGGGAAGCAAGATTCATCAGCCGAAGAGTAACTCGGTGTAGATACCTTGGGGTGGATTGAGTATGTGAGTTTTTTTTGGCTGAATTGTATAATTGTGTTGTCATTAAATCTGATTGTTGTCCCTACTTGGACCACTGAAATGTGGAGGGATACGGCGATCAGATATATGAGAGATTATCCAGAGACAAAACACTTGATACAGAGATTGATACGACTCGAGCATTATGTCAGTCTCGAGGGACAAAAGATCACCACGTAGATCACACACGCAAATAACAATGTCTCAGTCCGAACTGACATCAGAGTTGAAAAATCAAATGTTTTGCAGTTTGTTGATTTAACAACTGGATAGCAAAACACCCCAAAACCCATAAGCAAGAGCAATTCACATAACCCAAACACATCCTAGTTTTATAAACGACCACAAGACACTAGAACGCTTTAAACGATCAACATTTGTCAAGGACTCTGATACGTAGGCGCCATAGGAATCATGCTATTCGAAAGGAGAGCGAGTACGGGGATGATAGAGAACAGTGGATCCAGGAAAAAAGTACGTGATCATAACGGTTCGGACAGGATGAGAACGACCCTTTACTAGACAGAATTATCAAGGCCGAAGATGGCGGCAACCAAAGTCACCACAGCATTCCCACGGGGCAGTAGTCCAAAAAACGGAACTTACTCTTTCTTCCCAGTGGAGATTACAGGAAAAAAGGTAACAATTACGAATCGCATGACAACCAACATGGCAACAACAGAGTTGCGAAAAAACATTCAAAGTAGAGATAAGCGTTACGGTTCCATTCTGTAGCAATAGCGACTCGAGCATCATGACTTTCTAACAGCTCTATCAATTCCCGACTGTTGACAGCAAGAACGAGTAAACACATCAGGATCTCTCCAATGATAAAACTCGTGACAAGACTACCACGATGAGGCGTAATAATGTTGTGGTTTGCTAAAAAAGTCAATGATCTCCAGTGTTTTTATTTAGGTGGGTGCCTCAGGCAGCTGATGACTCCCAACGGGTTAACTATTTGACTTAGTGAAGGAAGAGCACAATATTCCTCCTTGTTGCAAGTCTCTCAAGATATCTCTCTGATCATCAGGAAGTTTTAGTATAATTTCAGTAATTAGATGTAAATAATGTTTACAAAAAGGTAAATCTTTTTAGTTCGCTTTCTGGATCCTATAGCTCATAACAGACGCACCAAGTGTCGGTTTATAGCGGGCTACAGAGAGCACGATAGGTTACCAAGCAAAACAGTTAATCGGTTGTCCGTTAACTCAGGCTTTCACTTCAGAGCTGTTGGAAAGAGTTATATTATTCTCGCCGGTGTGGTCAGAAATACTTTTCACGTGAGTATCAGGTACATACGCACGCACGGCTCGACCGTGACATATCTAGGCGGGTCCAGCCCAAATGGATCAAATTTTACCATTTATGGTTTGCTTGAAAGTGGGATGTGACTCTTATCATGCAGTCAGATATTAAAATAAACACCTGTCTTCGATGTGACATAGAAATTCGATGTTGATATTTTATATTTTCTATATTAGAGATCCAAGCACCGAGAAGTGTACAGACACATATTGAAAGAACAATGAAGAACACAACTCTCTTATCGCTATCGATATGTATATACAGATCTTATAGGATCGATCTATATTATAGTTCAGATCTACAGGAGAGATTGAACTGAAATCTGTACGCTTATGTCGACTGACATCTTTGTTACATCGACACGAACATTAAGAGGTCGAGATCTAAACACCTTTCTTACAGTGCTCGCACGTCAACAACCAGCATTGTTACAGAGACTCAGGGCGTCACCAAAGCCCTGGCAGGTGAAACCAAAAGATCGTGCATGCCATCGTTCAGGATCACCAACATGATGGAACCAAATCCGTTGTTCATGACCGGCCCCGCAGGCTCCCCGAACAGACAGGTGACGAGAGACTGGCCAACCAGAAAGAGGAGTGTGATCCCTACAGACCGGGGGTGCAACGGCAGCTGGTTCGTACTAGAATGCAACAGGTGTGGGTGTGGTGATCTATCCGCGAATCGGTCAATAGAGGTTCTACCATGAAATCTTAAGCTGGCGATGGAGGTTCATAAGAACAGGTTGTTTTGCCACAATTGCTTCTCGAGATAGTCCAGAATGTTTCAAGTATGAGGAGTGCCATTCAATTCATTATCAGCAAGAAACATCTAACTGTTGGCAGACTCCGAGCAGCTTCCATGAATGGCACTACTAGTATACATAACTGGACCCCCAGGAGCGAGAAATGAAGGTGGGGGCATCGACGCTAACAGTTCGTATCAAGTCATGGAGATAACCGGCGATTTTTATAATCCTGTTCCCACTTTGAGATATTAAATTTATAGTTGTTTCTTGTTGTCATCCTGCTTTTTAAATAACTTTACCAAGATTTGATCAATAGATACCTATACCCAGAGACACCTGAAGAACTGTCCAACAAATAATGCGATTGGGAACATTAAATATTCTTTTACAGTTTGTTTGCGTTCAGAAGAGGATTATGAACAATAAGCTTACGCGACAACCGAAACAAAAAGACGAATGTATAAAAAAAATAGACTTATAAGCTAGGGCTGGGCGGAAAGAAACAAAACGATTCTGTTTTATTCAAAAATAATTATATAACTTTATTTTAATATTTGAATGTGTCACACCTAAACCTAAGGCAACTAGTTTTTTGAACATTTATGTGTTAACATGAACACTGAGTATAGTCACCCACTCTGCAAAAAGATTGGCGAGAATCCCGTTCCTTAAGAGGAAGGGTTAAATGCTATTTTTTACTTAAGGAGATGACAAGAAACAAAAAAAGACACGACGAACACGCTTCCTTGATAATGGATCGATTATAATGGCATAAGAATTTGATCGTTAATCGGAAAAGAGGAAAGCGATATTTGAAAGTTATATCGGTATTTGGGGTCTATAGAATCTTCGACAGGAATAAATGTAGATTTAAGGCACCGAAGGCCGGTCCATAAGAGCTCAACCGCTACTGATGATGACTCTTAGTTAAGATGGCAACATGAGCTGGATCGAGTAGTCACACGTTCGTTCCAAGAAGCCTGAGGATTCCAACCGAGAGCCAAATTGAGTAACACTCAGTTCACCCATGCGAAGTTGTTCAACACAAGAATAATTTATTTCCTTCAATCTCATTACCAAGTCTCCCTGGCAAACCTCAAACAAACGAGGAGATGCCATGAACGATATCTGTCTCTCGCATTATCAACAAATCGACCACGAGCAACTAACAGCTTGAAATACATCTGCGGGTTATCTGCTACTCAGTAGATCGCGTCAAAATGTCCTGTCAATCGTACATGCCATTCAATATTACCAATCTAGATATTCACACATAATCAACCATACACAGGTCACAGCCCACAATAAATCAGCCAATGGGGGTGTGAGTTGTTATAAAAAGCTGTATTCCCCTCGTTCCAATCCACTCACCTCCTGTCGATGGAACCGGAGCATGCTGCCGTTAAGACGGAAATGAGGCCTTAAACCACTTTCTTTTTCTTTGGAGTTATTTTATCTCTTTATACAAGTATATAAAGTAGAAGCCCGTTTTAGCAAAGGTGAAAAGGCTTAAAATTGATGCTCGATAGTGTGTACGAGTTTGTCTTTTAACTAAAATATGTATATTAATTGTATATTAAATAAAGTTGTATGGTAAATGTAATTGTATATATATGTGTTATATTATATACGGTGTCCAAAAAATGTACTCAGCATTTGTGGCTCCTTCATAACTACATCTGAATTTTTTCGTTTTTTTTTTTCAGAATCAATTGACCATAATAATGGCAGAAGTTCGACTAGGTCTTTGAAGAAGATAAATTTATCATAAAGTGTACTGGAAGCACGAATATATGGAAGTGCAAAGACAATTTAGAAGACATTTTCACAAGATCCACAACGCGACGACCATTGCTCGCATAACACGGATAGTTTGAAAACAGTGGAACTGTTCATGCGACTGTACTCATAGCGTTCAGATTCGTGCAAGAAACCACGGTCATCCAACCACCCGCGAAAAGGAAATCAATTGTCGGAACGCTCCACCGATCCCACGGAAATGTTACGGACAAATGGCTCGTGAGACGGAATGACCCAAACATCAGCTTGCCCATCTGCATTTTGAAAGCGGAAATTTTAAGTTTAGAAAAGTTACATTCCAAAATTTAATCACGCTCTATAGAAGAAACGATCTACGAGAGAAGCTGAATTTTGTGAGTGGTAATGGGAAAATGCGAGAAGATGCAGTGATTTCATCCAAAATTGTTTGGGCGATGAAGGCCAGCCTTCAGGCTAATGGCTCAATACCGACACAATTGCACCTACCCGGGTCTTTCTGAAATCCGTCCATGTTTATATAGGAACATATTTATAATCTTACAAGGAGGTTACTGTGTGGTGTGGATATAGCATTGGGGCATTCTCCTTTTTTCTTTTTTGACCAATGTCACTATAGCGGAGATAGGTTTACTTAACACATTGCTGCAGGAATACCCGTCGGCGTCGTTAAAAAAGCTGGGAAACCATAGAGTGAAAGAAGTCATATTTGATGAACGAAGAAATTAAACTTTAGCAGAGAATGGAGCACCTCGCCAACTAACAAACACCACTTGTGATGTACGAAGGGCCTATCTCGAAGCAACTTTTCCGAACAGTATGGATTGGGCGAGAGGTAGTTTGAATTTCGCTGCGCGTTCCCAGACTCACACCAAAATGACTTTTTTATGATATCCTCAAAAGATAAGGTTCGGCTCAAAACCAGCAACAGTCGATGAGCTGAAGAGGAATTGAAAACAATGTTTGCAGTTCCCAATGAAATGATTCGTGAACGCTGGTTGAATCCATCGGTCCGCGTTAAACGGCTTGTGTTTGGAACGTGATGGTCGTCAGTTTGAACATTTGTAAACATGCATTTATCCATTTATACATTTAACCATAATGTGAACTTGTTTCTAATTTGTCCATAAACAACTCACACATGAATTTATTATCATATTAAAGAGTGAGTACATTTTTTGTGGGAACACACCTACGGTAGGAGATGATAATAATAATAACAAAAATTGAGGTAAGGTAGTAATATAGCATTGTATATATTTATATTTTTATTTTTTGATGTAATATATACAATATTTTAGTAATAATAACATTCACTACTCAGAAAAAAAGATTCAATCTCAAATATAATAGATTAATTTAACTCACACTCATTCGATAGGAAACACCACACTTGGTCCTGAATGTTCGTTTTCTTTACTGATTTTGTTGGGGATTTAAAAACAGAGTCCCAGTGACCTACCTTGTAATGAATGGGCTCAACTGGTAGCCCTCTTGGCATATTTCCAACACCCTATAAAAGTATGATTTATAACGCTTCCACAGAAGATACTATGGATCTTCCCATCAAATTTCTAATTCGGAAGTCTACGACGATCCCCAAGGACCCATCAAATGGGAAAGTCTGTCTGCTCTGACATGCACCGTCAAGATGTGTGGACTATATATAGAAAAGTTGTATGTGTATTTGGTACTTTGCTAAATCATGTCCAATCAATGTGATTGACGCATACCAAGGTGGTCGATGGACCCAATCAGGTTGTACGAAAGACATCTCGAGGCATGATCAAAGGAAATTGGGACTTGACTTGAGGGTTGCTCGAGTTCAGAGTGTCATCGCAAAAGGATTGAGAATAGCAATTATGCTGATGAAAGACATTTTCAGGTACAAGTGTTTCACTTTGTTCTACTATTAATTGATGTAATAATTGGAGAATCCTAGCAAAACCTGTTTTTACACATTTGAATTGGTTCATTATCGCGTTTTCTTCAGTGTAGATCCGTGACATTCAACAACTTGTTTGTCATTTAATCGATTTTCACCGAGTTTTTAACATTCCAGTCGTCACAACACAAATAACAAAATTCAATTTACGTAGTAAAAAAAAGTCGACAGGAGGTTGTAAACGTGAATTATCGCATAGGGATTATTAGAAAAGGGCAACTGGAACATCAAAAGTTTATAAAAGGAGAAAAGGATACTTGCAGTTCTCCCGTGGTAGCATTATGTTGGCTCAAGTGAGAGAGCTTTTGGTTTTTTTAATACAACCCACTAATTGAAAAGTACTCTTTATTTTTACTTAGTCCTGTCTCTAGCCCCGACTCAGCAGGCAAAACGGGGTTTCTTGGGATCACAACCTTTGACTGCCCATCCAGGACCATAATTTTTTGCTCCAGGCCCAGGCCCCTGTCTGTCCCAAGGCCATAATTTTAAAAAATTAATTTTGAGCTTTTGTCATCTATTGGACAGTCATTGCAAAACCCCGTTTCCTGCTGTGCGGGGGACAGACTAATAAAAGAGAGACTTTAAATGTTGTATAAAAAACAAAGCTTTATGAAAAGGCACACGAGAGCTGCAATATTTTTCTCCTTATAAACTTGTGTCCAGTGCCTTCAGAAAGTATTCACACCCCTCGACTTTTTCAAAAAAAAAAAAAAAGAGAGAATAAAACCAATTTATAGAGTGT
>JAXMNL010000396.1:48052-59158 GCA_035128595.1 Eptatretus atami | reverse complement strand
CCTTGTCACACACCCAACGTGTCTACCAAGTTTCGTCTGAATCCGTCCACAACTTTTTGAGATATCGTGCAATATATCGGTTTAGCTCAATCTCTCAATGGTGAAGATTCACCTAAAAAAATTATCAGATCCGGATTCGAATCTTCACCAAAGTCGAATCAATTCTTCCTTGTCACACACCCAACGTGCCACAAGTTTCGCTGATCGTCTTCAACTTTTGAGATATTGCTGCTTTCGGTTAGCCATCTCTCAGGCGAAGCGCTGTAGGTGGTTCCTAGAAAGCGATGAGTGGTTGAAATGTTTTAAAATTGTCAATGAGTTTCATTGCGTTGATACGATTTTCGACAGTGTAATTCTAACTGAGTTCGACAGAAACGTTATGCTTATAATATTATATTTATTATATTTATTTTATATTTTTATTTTTAGAATATGTGCTTTTTAAGAGAACGTATTCTGAGTTGGTTTGCGGTTCATGATTACTTATGTTCTTTTTTGGAAAATGAACGTATGTTATGTACTTATTCTTCACTAATGAACATCAAAGATACCATTTCTGGGGATTATTACAATATACATTCTTTTATTATTATGCACTTCAGTATAATTGGGGAAATGGGCAGTTTTTCATATAAAAAATATGGATGTGAAAGCAGAAGACGAGATATTTATTCGACAAATTGGATGTTAATTTCCAATTCAATCAATTCTGGGTAACCAAGCTTCGCAAATTCTTCCCCCAAATGTTTTAACAGCTTTAATTAAAATTTTTTTTTTTAATACTGTATATTTTATTTTTTTTAAAGAAAATTATTTTTGAATGAGATTCAAAAAAGTGTGCGTGCAGTCCCGGACACAAGACAAACAATGCAATTACTCAACAAAGCCTGAATGTTTTCAATATTTTTTTCTTATATCTATTCCGTGTCTTCTTATAATCATTTTAAGTGATCGTTGTGCCACGTAAGAATAAAGATTATTTTTTTTCAAGTGAGTGCCGGTCGGCATTTGGTTGGATTCAGTCCAAGCCGCTTTATTAGTATACACCTGCGGATTATCTATTTTTTTTTATGATTTGGTCTAGTTTGAAATTAAGAACGTAATATGTTATTGTAAGTATTTGTTAGGGATTTATAGTCCAGGTTTGAAAGGGCATAAACAAGAAAAATAAAATGAGCAGATGTGCATAATCTTGCCGGCATCCCCCTGACGACACAGAATGTGATTTCTAGACGGTTGACACTGATTGCTGTGGAATTCATATCGATGTTTTATGTTGTTTTTTTCATGGTCTAATATTCTATTTCTAAAGGTGAAACAGAAAAGCATATGGAGCATTGTTATTCATAATCCGTGTCAACCTTAATTAGTTGTAATATAAGCATAGACCGATGAATAATATTTTAATTCATGATAGCTGTTGCCAATGAACATTTCTTTTTGACCAGTGTATCTTGTGTTGACTTTCAATGCCACTCACGTCAGGGTACTAAATGGGTTGATACCCTTACATGCGCTTGGCTCCAATGTGACGGTTACAAATTTCAGATCGGATCGCCTTCGAGTGCATGAATCGAATCAATTCTTCCTTGTCACCAAGTGTCCACCAAGTTTTTTTTTTCTGAATCGATCCACAATTTTGAAGATTATTGGTCGCGATATATCGGTTAGCCCCAATCTCTCGGTGAAGATTCACCTAAAAAAAATTATCAGATCCGGATCCTATTCGATTTCACAATCGAGATTCTCCTTGTCACAGTGGTCAAAGTTTTCCGTGAATCGTCAACTTTTTGAGATTACGTTGGATATTCGGTTTCACGAATTCTGATGGTGAAGATTACTAAAATTATCCAGATCGATCAAATTCTGAATCTCACCCAATCGATCATTTTCTTGTCACAACCACGTGTCCACAGTGTCGTGTTGAATCGGTCACACTTTTTGGTTGTGCGATCATCCCGGTTTAGCCATCTCTCAATGGTTGGAGTTAACTAATATTATCAATCCGGATCCACTTTATCATCTTCCACCAAATGAATCATTTTCTCAACCCCAAGTGGTCCATCAGTTTGGTTGATCGTCCACACTTTTTGGTTGTGGATATATCGTTTTAGCCATTGCTCAATCGGGAAGATTATCTAAATATTCGATCCGGATCCCTTTTCGAGTTTCCCAAATCGATCCATTCTGTCCTTGTCACACACCCAGTGTCCCCAAGTTTCACGTTGGATCCGTCTTTTAACTGTTTTCAGTTCTGCTATATATGTTTTTGATTCGGTCTCCAATTGTGAAAGTTCCACCGAAAAAATTATTCGGAATCCCCTGGTTTCGAATGGCTTCACCCAAATCGAATATTTTCCGTACACACAACGTTTCCCGTTTTGGCTGAGTCTGTCTTCCCTTTTTTGTATGTGAATTATCGTTTGCCCAAATCTGTAAGCAAAGATGTATGGTTCCAAAGCGTGAAGTGGTTTTGAACTCTGTTTCAAATGTCAAAAATTGATGGTTTGTTCATGCTTCTTACGTATTTTTCCCTGAAAGTGTAAGTCTTAACTGAGTTCAGCAAAAAAACCGTTATAGCTTCATTACATAATATTAATGTATATATATATTAATATATATATATAGTATTTTTTAATTATACGTGAAATATATACTTTAAGAGGAGGGGTACCTATTTGTGGTTTTTTGCGATTTTCATGACATTACCAATTTTTCTCTGTTGTTCTTGTGACAAAATAATGAAGGTCTGTAAGTAACTTATTCGCAAGTATAACATCCTTTCGGGATTATTAAGAAATATCATCTATTTTTTTATTCTGCTTTTAGTGTGACTCAGGATGCTGTATAGCACTAAAAGAGAGAAGATTTATCGACAAATTCTTGGAACGTATTTTTCATTATCAATTCTGGGTGACAAAGCTCCTCTTAATTTCTCCCAACTGTTTTTAAGGCTGCCTTGTAAATTAATAAAATTTTTTAAATACCTGGAAAAAAATTTGAACATTTTTTTTAAAGGAAAGAATTAATTGTTTTATATCATATCAAGTAAAGATTGTGACTGTGCGTCGGACAAGAAATGCATAAATTATCTCACCCAAAGCATGCATGTTTTCAATAATTTTTATTTACATATATATCTATCACTGTCGCCTCCATTTGTATAATAATTTTAGTAGATAATCTGTGTCACTAGATAGATAAATTTCTTTTTTAACACGTTGACTGCAGTCGGAATTTGGGTTGGAAAGTTCGGTGAAGCCGCTGTGTATATTAAGTTTCCACCCGGTTCAATCGTCAGTTTTTACATTAATTATTGGTATAAGTTGATAATTTAAAGACACGTATATTGAAGTTATTGAAAAATAGTCATTTTTTTTAAGGGATTCATAGTCTACAGGCTCTATAGGATAAAACAAGAAAAAGAAAAATTGCCGAGATGTGCTAATTATCCTGCGAATCCACCGACTCGAACAATGCTGTTTTCTCTCAAGACGGTGGTGACAACCTTTTTATTAGATGTGGGAAATTTCATTGAATTGTTGTTTTTTGTCTTTGATGTAATATGTCATATTTTAGAGGATGAACAAAGAGAAAAGGCCAGTACTGGGCATGTAATTCAATAAAATCCTGTAATTCGTTTACAATCATAGATCATAGAACCTAAAATTTTAGGTCCTATGTGGAACACTGTCTGTGAATGAACCAATTCATTACGTAGATGTAGTCTTTGACTTTCCAAAATGCTTCAAGTCAGAGGCCTAAATAGGTGAACATTACTGCGCCTCCCTCATGTGAAGATTCACCTAAAATTATCCGATCGGTCCGGATTTGTATCTCACCAAATCCGATTCGAATTCGTCGTTTACAAGCAAAGTGCCCTACCATTGGCTGAATCCGCCCAAATTTTTGAAGATATCGGTATATTCCCGGTTTCGCAATCCTCAAGGCAAAGCGCATTAGTGGTAAACTCTGTTTTCAAAAAATGTCAAAAATGCGTTTGTTCTTGCTTTCCATACATTTTATGGGTAAGTCTACTGATGTCAGAACAACAACCGTATGCTATTGTATATTATTATATTAATATATATTATATTATATTATGTTCGCAATTGATACTTTGAAGAAGGGGTACCTTTCTTTTGATGTTTTGCGGTGTTTAAAATGAATTACTATTTTTTTTTGCAATATGAGGATGTATGTTTTTCTAGCATTACTGTATATATTCAAAATTTACATTCTTTGATTATAAGAATATAATACTATTTTTTTTTATGCTCTATGTCCCATTGATTTTTTTTAATTTCGAAAAGCACTAAGAGGGAGATTTATCAAACATTCTTGGACGAATTTTCTCAATCATTCTGGAGTAACAAACTCTCTTAATTCTCAAACGGTTTTACTGTTCTAATTATAAGTTTTTAAATACCCGGAAAAAAATTTAAATTTTTTTTAGAATCTTTTTTTTAAATTTAAAGTTGCGTGGTCGGCAAATGCAAATTATCCAAACCCAAGCCGGATGTTTTTCTTTTTTTTTTTCTTTATCTCTTTGTCATGTTTGCCCATTTTGTAAAATTTTGTTGAACTTAGTTGATGCAGAGAAGAATAATATTTTTTTTTAACGTGAGGGCGTGACATTTGGGTTGGAGTTCGGTCATTCCGCTGTATTAGTATACCCGGGATATCATTTTTTTAATTGATTTTGATAAGTTGATTATTTAGAACGTAAATTGAGATTGAAAACTAGTCTTTGTTAGTGGATTTATGTCCCAGGCTTAAAGGGTATAACAAAACTAATAAATATGCGGATGTGCTCATGCGACACCACTGACCGGTGATGTTTACTCGAGCTGCCAACTATACTCGCGGCGACTGTATCGCTCTTTACTCTCCGCGGCTGGTCGTGGTCTTTGTTCTTTCTACGTTTTCGTTCTCCGTTCCCTGCTCTGTCCTGTGAATTTGTCCCCCACCCCTCCCCCAATCTACGGCTGTCTGGAGCGTCACAAGCAGGTCCGAAGGGTTCAACCCTGAACGCGAGGAGAGAGAGTTGATATTGTGACTTGGAAATGACGAACGAGCAATAGAACGGGTGATGAGTGATTGTCCGTTGAACGAGCGCGGGGTGTTGATGAACAGTTTTTTTCCTCCCGGGCGCGTGGAGATTGTACACCATCACGGCTTGGGGACTGTGGGTAGTCGAGGATTGGTCCCGAGAGAACAGAGAGGACCTTGTAGGCGTCAGTCCTTGCCACGCAATTACTGATCCAGTTGAAACACGTGTTGTCAAGTTTGGATACTTGTTGTTTTTATCTTTGTCGTCAACTGCATCTTTCAAACAACAAACTCTTTGTGGACGTCCTGTCCTCCGTATTTGCAGCGATGTTATAGTTGATTTTAACTGTTGACAATTCCAATGTGAAAGGTCGAGCTTCAAATGGGGACAATTATAGTTGAAGCGCGTGTTCATCAGTTTGTGTGTTGCGGGTCGTCATTGGAGGACATTCTGCCCCGCATACACTCCCTCTATCGCTGTCCCCTCACTTCCCCTCCCCCCGTTTTCTCCCTCACTTCCTATCTGCCCCCCAGCACCCCCTCTTCCCCCTGATCTGTCTGTCTTTGTATTCCGACGTTCTGATGATGGTTTTTCTATGGACCTCCTCACTGCTCACCTTGCTCCCTAAATGGTTCCTTTGCGGGAAGCGCATGAGGTGAGGGCAAGAGATTTGGAATTTTACCCATTTTTGGGGCGGGGTGTCGTGGAGCTGGTAATTTGGGGAGGGGGGAGCAGTATCGATCGGGTGAGTTGTATTTGGGGGGGAAATTAACAGCTGTAATTTTTGGGAAAATTAACGCGTGTGTATTTGGGGACATTAACCTGGTGTTTTGGTGGAAATTAACCCTGGTTGTATTTGGTTGGAAATTAACTGTGTAATTTTGGAGAATTACTGTGTATTTGGGAGAAATTAACCTGGCTGTATTTTGGAGGAAATTACTGTAGTTAATTTTGGGGAATTACTGAGTGTAATTTGTGGGAATGAGATGCCGTTGGGTGTAATTTTGGGTGTGGGAGAAGTTTAGCTGAGTGTGTGTTAGTGTGTTGGGGTGACATTGAGCTGTGTGTGTGTGTTATTTGTTGTTGGGAAGTAATTGGCGTTTTGTTTGTGTTAGTTTTTGTTGTAGGAATTAAATATATGTATGGTGTTGGATTTTGGGGGGTGATATTTAAGCTGTGATGTGTGTTGGTTTGTTGTGGAGTATTACTGTGAGTGTTAATGTTGGTGGAAGTATCTGTGTTTTTTTTGGGGACTTGTGTAACCTGAGTGCTGGTGTGTTGTAGTGTTTGGTGGATTTAACCTCAGTGGTAATTTGTTGGATAATTACCTGGCGTGTTAAGTTTGTTTTTGGGTTAAGTGTGTGTTTTTTGGTGTGTATTATTTTTTATGCCTGTGATGTAATTTTGGAAAATACGTGAGTGTTAATTTGGGGGGTAAATTATGACCGTGTAGGTTAATTGGGAAAATTACTGGTGTATTTTGGTGGTTTATCTGAGTGTAATTTTGTGGGAATTAACCGAGTTTGTTGTGTAGTTTTTGGTGGATCTTTAATCTGGGTGATTTTGGGGGAGATGTACTGGTGTGGTTTTAGTTTTGGGGTGATATTTAATGGGTGTAGATATTTTTGTGGTGTTGAAGTTCAGTTTATGTATCTGGTGTAGATTTTTGGAGAGATCATTATATTTGTGTTTTATAATTTTTTGGGGAAAGGTAATCGTGAGTGTGATTGTTTTTGGGGATTTAGTAACTGTTAGGTGGTGTATTTTGTGGTGGAAATTGTTACCTGTGTAATTTTGTGTTGTTGGGAAATTAACGGTGGAGTGTAATTTGTGGGGGGAAATGTGGATAACTGAGTGTATATTGTTTGGGTGGAGAGAAAATAGCTTGTGTTATTTGGGGGGGAGTTTCTAGTGAGTTAAATTTTGTGGGGAAGAATGAACTGAGTTATTTTGGGGGAATACCTGAGTGTTATTTGGGTGGTTGAAGGTTGGACCTAGTGTGTAGTTTGGAGATTGATGCTGGGTGTGTGTAAATTTGGGGATAAGTTGTGTGGCGTGTCATTTTGGGTTTGGGGAATTACTTGTTTGATTTGGTTTTTCTTTTTGTTTTTTTATTTTGGCTTGCCTGGTTGTTTTTTGGGGCGTATGTGTTTATGCTTTTGTTTCATTGTTATTTTGTTATTTAGTGATGCTAGTATAAGTACCTCTTGGTTTGATTAGTTTTTCGATTTACGTGTTGTTCTCTTTGACGATGTGAGTGCGTGGTGCAAAATTCTGTGATCGCAGGTAGAAACATCTCAGGCCTGATCTCGGCGTATGGATAGGGTGGTGGTGAATCTCGTGACTTCAGAGGAGGCGTAGGCAGTGTGTTTGATTCCAAAGCTTATTAATGTTATTTATTTCCGCATTGAGTGTATATTATTGCTAACGTTTGTTGATTTTACCCTGTCCACGGCCAAGTGCTGGTGGGCTTTTAGTGATTCTAGCTAATCACTTATTTGATAGGTTCTGGGATGTACTGTGAGTTCTTGATCCTAGCTGCAAGAGGCTGTTATGTTTTCCTCATGCTTTTGTATTTCAATTTTTTGTCGTACTCCTAATTTTTTTAGGAGTTTTTGCGTTTATGGATATGTTGTGGTTCTCCAGTTTCCAATATTCGTTAGTGGTGCCTTTTGTTGATGTCTGTTGTGTATATGGAGATTCATTTGTTGGTTGGTGTATGGGAGGTGTTGTGAATCTTTATTCTCTTTATTTATAGTTGTGCATTTGTTTTGAGTATATTATGCTGTGAATTCATTTCACCGAGAACTTGTCCCCTAGAACATATACCTGTCTTCTCTCAATTCTTCTTTATTAGAATTCTTTTTTATATTCTTTCGTTTTTAATCAAATTGTTCTCACCTCTAGGAGTAATGTTGACGTTCTTCCGCATTATTTTGTGTGTTGATCATCGTTTGTCGGTTTTTTTTGTGTTTTTCGGGTTTTTGGTACTGGGTCGTTGTGTTTTGCAGGAAGCTTTGATATATACTGACGGGTCCAGATGCATTGTCCTTGCTTTTTGATTGGGGCAGGACTCATAACGTGTGTGAGTGGATGTTGGTCAAAACATCTGGGCAAGGACTGCTCCCCCTTTCTCCTTTTGTGTTGCAGCTTCCACCGTTGTCTGAGCTTCCATCCCCTTTCATGTCTCCCCCCCCCATCATTCCCCCTTACACCCCTGTCGTGATGTTTGATGATGACCGATCTCTTCGCTTTCTTCCTCTTTTGTACTCTGGGAGAATGATGGCAAGACGAAAAAGGCGAAAAGCATTGTTAAAGGCGTCCATGGCATTGTGGACTTGTGTGAGCAGACATTCATGATTGTTATTCAACCTAATAAATAATAATAATAAAGGTTCGGTTTAGGGGTAAGAGGAAGGAAGAACAAGAGCTACGGGCTTACAAATAGCAGGATCGGCCATTCACGAGGTGAAGAGTTGAATTCGCGTGCCCAGTTCCGAGGTTGGGTCGTAGCTGATCGAGGTTTGTGAGGCCGTGGCACCACCCAGGTAGGCTACTCCATTCAAATTGAGGATGAACCTGTCTGGAGGGATGTCAGGTGTCAAGGGGAACTTTTAGCGCGGAGGTATCGTCGGCGACTGGCTTTGGGGAACTTTGAATGGTTTTCAGAGATTGTGGGATTGTACGCTTGGTTTGGGTGACGGAATTTCGTCAAGAGACTTTGTCAAGTTCTGAGAGGGGAGGGCTGGCCTTTCCTGTCTTGAGGATGGGGACGTCCGCAAGGGGGTGGAGACGACGGAATCGTAAAGGAGTATCTTTCCGGGATAGAGAGGGGAGTGTGAGGGATGAGTGCAGCTGGAAGACGTCGATATCAGGGGCGTGAGGTGGTGGCAGGAAAGGTTTGTTTGGGGTCAGGTCGAAGGAAGCTTTTGTTTTTTTGGGATGAGGGGGTTGGGGGGCAGGGTGAGTGACGTTGAGGATGGGCGAGGGAGTTTTAAGTTGTGGGGTGGGTGGTGCAGAGGGAACATTAAGTGAGGTTGTTGAAAGTTGGCAATCGCGGTGTGTGTCGAGGACGTGACTTGTGGAATGTGGGGGGTCTAACGGATGGTTTGACAATAAGGATGTGAAGTGTGATTTGGTTGATCGTGGCTCACAATCTTGCAATTGAACTTCTCGTTCCAAGTTGGAAACGGGCAATATATATGGGTTTATGTGTGGATAGGAATTTTTGTTTTTTTTTGAAATGCTGGAGAGATGTGATTGTTGGTGCTTCCGTATGGTTTTGTTGTTTTGAGTAGTCTGGCTTTGTGCTAGAGGCTAGTTTTGGATGATTTTGCGTTTTCCCTAGACTGTTTTACCCTGTTTTAAGTAATGTGTTTAATGTTGGAGTGTTATTAATTATTCTGAGCGCGGTGTTGCTTAGGAGTTTGGGGGATAACGCTGAGGGCCAGTATATGATCGAATTTTGGTGTGTGAATTAGTGGTCGGATCTCAGGGGAAACCTTCGAGTATCGGAGGTCTGAGTGGTTGTTGTGCTGCGGCTAGTGTCTGTTTTAGGTCTTTGGCTACTGAAGTAATGGAATTCGTTCTCAGAGCATCTGTGTGGTCGCTTGTGTAGATTGGCGTCAGGAGCCGAGTAGCTGTGCCCGTGTTTGAGTCTTGTGTAAGGTACTGTTGTTTTCGTTGAGTTCTTGGTTTTGGTTGTTTGTTGACTGTATGTATGCATTTCTTTTTTTTCTTCAGTGCTTCTTCCTGGTCCTTCGTGCTTTTGTGTCCTCTCATTCTTCTTATCGTTGAGGGTTTAGTAAGCTGATTCGCAATGATGCTCTTCTTTTTCGTTTTCTGTTTTGTCTTTTTATTTCATCTGTGGGTAATATTGGTACTGCATCTTTTGATCCGATAATTCCGAGCCTGTTCAGTTCCTGACTTGTTACCTTTCTCCATCCAGCTGTTGGTTTGTTCGTTGTCATCGCGTTTTGTGTCATTTTAGGTTGTTATGTGGTCTTGTTCTCTTGTGTCTGTTGGTGTAACTGTGCATCTCTCTTATGTTTTCCGTGTTCTTCTGTTGTTTGTTTGTTTTCCCAGGTTGATTGTTGAAGTTGGGTGGTTGTTCAGTGTATTTTTTTCATCAATACGATGTCTATGATGTTGTTTGAGTGCTTTTTTATGGTGGTTTTTTTAATTTTTTTGGACTAATTCTATTGGTTTAGTATTTTTCTTTTATTTGATGCGACGTTGTGTCAGTTGTATGATGTGTAGTGATAAGTGATGGGATTCTCGTTATTGAACAATGCATGTTTTTTTTTGTGTTTGCGATATTTGTTATGCGTTGTGTATCATGTTTTGGATTGGTGTCTGTGTTGCTGCAAATGTAGTTCAGTCGTTGAGGTGGTGTTGGTGAATGAGTTTGGTTGTTGGCGTTTTTTGCTGTTTTGTATGTTGAGGGGGTTTTTGGGATTTATATTTATTTCAGTTTTTGATTTTAGTTCCTTTTCTTGGGATTTCGATGTTTCTAGTCTGTTTTATTTTGAAATGAAAGTTTTGTTTTTTGGGTTGTGGGATTTGTCTTATGCTTGAGTTGCTGTGACTTGTTAGGTACTGTTTGTGTTGCTTGACTTGTGTGATCTTCATCTTCTCCTGGGTTTTGTCTGTCCGGTGTTTGATTACTGTGGTCGTGATGTATTACGTATGTGTTGTGTTTGTTTAGTTTTCTGTGTTTTCCTCGTGTTCTTTGTGTTCAGTGGTTCTTACTGTGCGGCCGGGGATTTGTCGATTCTTCGGATGCCGTGCAGTTGGTTATGCTGTCTGTGGATGCCTATATGCTGTTCGTTTGTTATTTAATTCATTCAGGAGTCATTGCTCCGCTTTTTGATGATGATTCCCGTGCCCACGGATTCCGACACATGTAGCGTGCGTGTGTGTGCGCACTTAGTGCTTTGTGAGTCGTTTGACTGCTTCTCTATGTTGTACTTTGGTTGTTGTGTGGGTTCGCGTCCCTTTGAAGTCGTCGTTTTGTGCGTTTTTGGCTATCTTTTTGTTGTCTACTGATCGTT